>JAAGKR010005920.1:6173-25601 GCA_011419295.1 Clarias macrocephalus
AAGTAAGTGGAAACTGTAAAAACAAGTGAGTTGAGAGTTTGTTTAATTTAGATGTTTACTTACAAGCAACATGGGTAACAGATTGACCCTGTTAGCTCCTGTTTTAGCGTGGTGCACATTCGTGACACTTGTTTAGCGCGTGATTCGCAAAAGGCACGTGGACGTGTCTAATTATGTAGCCGAGTGTAAAGTAGCGCATAATAGTCGCAGTGAATCTGATGTAGACTCCCGCGTGCATCATGTGGAGAAGTTTACAGACACCGTGGTCGGCCTGTGTGACTTAAGAGTGGAGCAGCTAAACAGTTAAGACGCCATAGAAGAAATGAGACACCTCGGGGTCCCTCAGACAAGCTGGGGCGCGAATATTCATGTCTCCGTTGCTTTCTGCTGTTTCATCAATGCCTTGCCATCATCCATCGACTTCATCAGTGATTCTTCTCAACCAACCCTCTTGAGATTAAGGTACTGAGATCCAGTTTCATTGTTTGTAGCACATTCAGGGAGATGCAAGAAGAGCATTGAACACACTTTTTGAGCCCATATGCATATGTTTACATGTTGCATCACTTCAGCATTAAATTCTTCATTTCAGTAGTTTCATGACGTACTTGAGAACTTTGAAGTAAGCCGTAATCACACGTGGAACAGAGTCTCTTGTGAAATTCTCATCAAAACCAACTGGAGACAGTATTTTGGCTCGGTGTAACATTGGCGAAGGTGCACACGTTCAAACATACTGTCACGGTTACTGCTTCCGGGACCAAGGATAGGCATAGTAGCAGAGGTGAGGTGAGCAAAAGGGTTTTAATGAGACAAGACAAGGAACCAAAGGAACAGACATGAACTTGAACCAGGACATACAAACTATAAACATGACAAACTAAACCAGGAGTAAACTAAACGTGACAGACTAGACATTACAAACAGACTGAGAGACAGACAGACTAGGAGATAGACAAACCAGGAGAACCCAGAACCAGGAGAACATAGAGCTAAGGACACAAAACTTGACAGCAAACCAAACAGTAACCCAACACGAACAGATGCAAGACAAGACTTCACAGAACTCAGGAACATTTATAACAAAACTAATTAGCAAACTCAGTTCAGGTGAGCGCCACATCACCTGACTGAGGTGCATTCTGGGGAATTGAGTCCACCAAAACTACAAATGAAAACAAAACACAAAATGGAGTCTGTGGGCGATTTGGCGCCCTCTGGTGATATCCCCTGACACATACCCTGTTTGTTAATGGGAGATGTTCTCTTAAGACACTCAGAAGGTTTCATGTGCATAAAAGTGTCAATTGATGTTTTATACAAATTTGTTTCCTTTTTGAAACAGGAGGGGTGTGAGAATGAGCACTGATAATTGATCCTTGCATGCATCATATGTTTTTGTATTATTAAATATTTTGTATTTAGTTTTAATTAGGATTTGTTGCTATTCCTGTTCTCAGTAAGTGTCCTGTCTGGGAAATCAAAGATGCTGCAGAGCTCAGGGGTAAATAGGCAGTGTGAAGGTCGCATCAGTTAGTAAGCATCACACACACATACATACACACACATACATACACACACACACACACACACACACACACACACACACACACACACACACAGTACACCCCACACTCATACTTGCATACACACATTCTCATTCTTAGATTGGGGGGCGTGGTCTCATATGTAGATTCCCCAGACTTTTTCCTATGTGAACAGCTTGTGGGCGTGTCCTGCATCGGGTTATTATCATATAATGAAGTGAGATGGAAAGACTGTCCCTCTCCATGTATTCATACGGATTACATAAACTGAGAATATTTATTTTTGATAAAGAAAAATAGATTTTAATATATATTTTTAAAAAAGTAATAATTATTGTACTGCTAAGTTCATGTGAATCAAAATAATTTTTACCCTTTGGTGAAGCTCTCACCTTTCATAGAGTTAACAGAGCTGTGCTCTGCACTTGCTTTTTAAATTATGGGTGATTTTATAATACATCAACAGTTGTACATGAGCAAGAAAAAAAAAAAACAAGACAAAGACAAGACTAATGATCAGCTCAAATAAAAATTTTATTGGCACTTTTTAATAAGATTTTTCCTCCATTTTGGCTGGCTCACAGCATATGGCATTTAATGTGCATCTGCATTTAAAGGTATCTTGATCATCAGATTTTAAAAAGTTTTCAAACAGAGAGAGGAATACGAGGAACGAGGTTTGGAAAAAAAATCTACACTAGTGTTTAATCAGTAATAACAAATAAATCATAGTTCGTTTAGATTTTCATTAAATTTGTCAACTCCCAAGTTCATCAAAACACGAGTATTATGAAGATCTGTCTGGTCTCCTTATATAAATTGTCTTGTAGAGTGACATTTAATCTGTTAATGATTTATGTAGTAGATTACGCAGAATGTTAGAGAGAAATAGTCATCTTTCTTAAAACCAGGAATATTCTGATTATTAAAAGTTGCTGAACTTTTCTGAAGAATTCCCATGAAAAAGTCATATGGAGAAGAAAACGTCTTCCGAGACTCTCAGTGAGACACACATGGGGAGGTGTACTCTGTTACAGCGCTCTCATCTGGAGAAGGAGGAGAAATAAAAACAGGCTTTGGTTCTTGCATGGCACAAGGAGTTTTATTTTTCGACATATAGATGTCGAGCTTTTACTGGTTGATAAAGAAGTGAAGATGAACACGTACTGGTCTCGTAGTAGTCATAGACCGTCACAACAGCTGGTTTCAGGTTGTTGACTACAATGTCCTGTGCGATGCTCATGGTGTAAACCTCCTTCTCTCCATGTGTCAGCTAAAACAGACAGAGACGTGAGTAGATTTATTTCAGTTCTCTGTACACAAATGAGCTCTTGTCAACTGTTTTAATTACAGAAGTTAAGATGTAATTTAACTTTTTTTCCCATTTTTTTTTTATTTTATGACTTTGTGGGTTGTCTATAAAATTACAAGTTGTTTTATTTGTCCTTTCAATTTCAAGGAAAATAAGGGAGGTTAAATTAGAAAATTCAGGCCACTTTGAGAGCAAGCTTTCATACTGTAGCTCCTATAGAGAACGTTACACCAGAGTTACAGCACATTGTTTTCATAGCACATTGAATTTTGCTTTTTTGTTATTAACACTGATCTGTTGCATGATAATTTGAGAGAGGTTTTCTAGCACGGACATGAAATGACTAAAGAAAATGGACCCTACTGAGAAAACTAGGGCCAAGCAGAAACATAACGTTAGATAAAAGACCCTGATGTGTAACCACCTCTCACACACACTTACAGTTTAAATGACATGTTTTGGGTGGTAAGGGGATGTTGGTACTTACAACAGTTCAAAAATTACAAGTTGCTGGAAGCTCATGAATAGTTCCACAGTGGCTGGGTGCAGGATCTAGTGTTACCTAACCACAAACCGGAGAACTTCAAGAGCACAGTCGAACCAGCACGACTAAAGTAAAGTGGTACTCCACTTTTGAACTGGACATTAGCAATAAACCAAAAAAAAAAAAAAAAAACTAAATAAAATAATTAAAACGTCTGGAATGTTTAATGCATTTTTTTTTCACGTATATGGAGTCAAAGCCTGGGCTGTGTGTTAGTTGAGAGCTTCTGTATGTGTGTGTGTGAGTCTGGCTACTGGTCATTAAAGAATGAAAATGCACCACCAACAGGTTGGCCAATGTGATGCTAGAAATGCAGCCTAAAGAACTGGACAGCGAGCAAAATGAAAAGTCTGCAAAAGTTTGGACCATGTGAACCATGTTTTTTGGATTCTTCTGTTATTGAAACATAATACTCCATATGTTCATTAACTGTTTCAAATTAGACACCTTTTGGAAGATGACAATGCGATGCCAAGACATATAAAATGCTTATCATTTTCTTGTTTGAATAAAAAATTTTAATTACTTGATATTGATGGTTAATGAAGTTTTGGTCAAAGCCAGTGTTTTATGTGTGATGTTTAAGTGGTGAAAGTGTGTGTGTGTGTGTGTGTGTGTGTGTGTGTGTGTGGGGGTCTTACTCCATTCAGATAGATGAAGGTGTCCCCATCTATTTGATCCACACGTTTAACAGCTCCGTTAATTGACTAGAATAAAAAGAATCGGAATAAAATTGAGCCGTCAGAGTGACAAGCGTTCAGTGAGCTGATGTTCTGGACAGAGTTTGGCTAAATCACTCTGTTCTGAATAAGTGTCTATGAATATTTTGATCATGCTTTAAACGGTCTACGTTACATTGGTATTGCTGTTCACGAGATGAACAGACGTCTTGTTCAGGCTGAATCCAGAAAGAGGCTTGATGTCGATGATCACCATGTTGGTCTCTGAACGTTGGCCGTTATACCTGCAGATAAAATACCTAAAAGTCAATACTAAAAGAAAAAAAAAAGGATTATTGTGGCATTATTATCTGAGATTCCTGAGGTTTGGAGCAACAGTATCTACCCCCTGTATTATATATGTATTATCGGCAATTCAGTTTCAGGCAGACAATCCTGTTGGCCCTAGATGGGCTAGTTTTCTGATCGTACACTGCCTGATCCCAAAATCCCAGCTAAGATTTCATTTGACCCTTTTTAGTTTTGAAGCTTCTAGAACCACACGTTTACACCCTGTGATGTAAAGAAAGAAAAAAATGCATTGATGGGTGTGGCAGCATGGGCGTGGTCAAGCATCACCTGCAGACCGAGCGAGCCAGATGGAGCCAAGATGTAACATCCACAGTAATGCAATCCACATGTGCCTTGTATTGAAGTTTTTTATTGGTGCCTTTTTCAGGAGAGAAAGAGCCGAGCCGGGCTGCACACAGCTCAGGAGTGCATGTGAAAAGCGATTCCCTACAGAGATTCACAGCCTGCTTACCGTCCATCAGTCCATAAGCAGGAAGGTACCTCAAAGCACTGCTCTAAGCACAAGCAGAAGATCAGCAAGTGCTTCAGAACCTGGTGCAGGATGGGGGTCATACAGGTGTTTGAGCATGCCGATGAAGGGTGGGGCTGATCTGAAAAGAAGTGGTCAGCCCATCTGCTGATGCTTCTATCTAGACCCAGCTCTCCACTAAACACCTACAGACGGAAAGCATGTTGAAGTACCTCAACCTCAAAAGGTGATCCTGCAGTGGGTCGGCTGGAACTCGGATCATTAGCGCCAGCACTTCCGTGCATGGACCTTCAGTGAGCGTGGCTGCAAATTAATGGGACATCCGCTGCAGTTGGTGGACGAGCGAGGTGGATGTTGATGTGGATGACAGGCAGAACGTGGAGTGGATCAGTGCAATGCTCCGATGTTGCTCACAAATTCATTGGGTCAATTAGCACAGGAGACTTTAGTACAGGGACAAAAACCTCAATCCTGGCGAAATAACAGGGCATTCAGTTCCCAGAATTGACACCTGGAAAGTAACTCTTTATACCACCCATGGATAGCATTAATATGATTTGTCTCGAGCATTAAAGTATTAAAAAATACTACAAGGAAGTAATAAACAATGAAATTGTGTAACACAGTTGAAAAGCGTTAATCTTTTTTTTACTGCCTGACTGTCGTCCAGTAGGTGGCTCAGGCTGTGTCAGTAGAATAAACAGCTGCAGTAGAACTCACGTGACTGTAATGGTCAGTTCCAGAGATGGATTTTGGGCGTTGCAGTTTCCAGAAGCTGAGGCTGAGATGGTGAATGAAGAGTGATCAGGTGGAGGTGGGATGTTGTACTGCAGAGCAAACTAGAAGAAAGAAACTGCAATATTACCGCAACTCAATCATTCAGAGGCTGCATCGCTGAGAACCTAATTAAGAGAAATAATAAAAAACTGAAGGGAGTAAAGTGTGATTCTCCTACAGTACCTGCACGTAGACACAGCCTTGTCCTTTGGCATTGACGCTGTAATTTCCAGGAACCTCCTGCAGCTGAGACTCCTGATACAGCAGCCTGTTACTCTGAGTGATGTTAAATATAGTGTTCAGCCCTGATGGTGATGTTACAGTGACAGTTACAGCTCCTTGTGGACTGTAGGTGGCCAGACTGTATTTCGCCAGAGCCTGGAGAGCCACCACAGTGTCCTAGAGGATGGACAAGAAGATGATGAGAACAAATTAACCTCTTCCATTCACAGTGTCCAGTCCAGCCATTTGACAGTGTTTTTTTCTAAATATACATTATCTAACCTTATACAGTAGAACCTTGGATTAAGAGCATAATTCATTCCGGAAGCGGGCTCGTATTCCAAAAACACTCATAAACCAAATAGACTTTTCCCATAAGAAATAATGAAAATTCTAATTATTCGTTCTACTGCCCAAAACAATAAATACATAAAGATAATTAATACTACATATAGAGTAAAAATAAAATAAATTAACCTGCACTTAACATTTAAAAAAAGTAAAAATAAATCCAGACAGATAAGTGTTTCCTTTTGAGCGTGCAGGCGACATGTATTTGTATGTGTGTGTGTGTGGAATTAGCCCCTCCCCTCGCCTCGTCTTAAACAGTAAAACTCCTCCTCCCTCCCCCCACCTCGCTCGTTTCACAACTAACATACACAATGCAAACACTGTTTTAACGAAAAAAAAGAAATCTCTCTAATGATACTCGCGTGAGCAGACTAACGGAATAATAGCTGTAAAGTAAAAAATAAAAAATAACAAATGAACCAGCACCTTACCTTTGAAAAGAATCGTGACAGAGCTGAGTTTTCTGTGTAAATAAAGTGTGTGTGCAGCCGGGGAGTGTGTGTGTGTGTGTGTGTGTGTGTGTGTGTGTGTGTGTGTGTGTGTGTGCGTGTCAAATTCCAAAACCCAAAGGACACATGAGGAAAGTGTGTGTGTGTCGGTGTGTGTGGGGCACAGTGTCAAATTCCGCGCACGCACACAGAAGAGAGAGGGAGATGTTGATTATACCAGTAAGAGACGAGCACTAAGACGCAGCAGGGGAGACGATTACCCATAATTCCCGCAGCGCAAGAGAGAGAAAAATCATTGGCTCGGTTGTGATCACTCGCCGCTCGGTGTCAAAATAAGAGTCGCATGCGTGATACATGATACTCGGCGCTCGTAAACTAATACTTGCTCAGTTTCCGATTAAAAATTAATTAAAAATCTTTGCTCGGTTTGCGGAACACTCGTAAACCACGTTACTCGCAATCCGAGGTTCCACTGTACTGTATATATTACTTTAAATTACTACACTATTAATCCCCATTAAATATAGTCGACCAAATCTGGCAGTGTCACATGTCTCATGTATTTCTGTCCTAAGTGCTAAATCTATCCACATTATTGTCTTGTAACTTCAAACATAAACTGGTTTGTTCATTTAAAATTGTTATTAAAATGGTATAGTGCTAAAAAGTGTGAAGTTGATAATGTTTAGATGTTTGTACCTGTGTAGATTCGAAGCCCCCAAAGGAGTTCTGCTGCTGAGAAAGCCAGTGGACGATGCTGGCGCTGTAACCCAGATCAAACCAAGCAATCACGGGTCCAGACATCAGACCCAGGAGCACATACGCGGTCATCTCCACCCCCAAGGAGGTCTTCACTGACTTATCATTCGTATTGCTCCAGTGCCTTCCATCCGCTGATGGAGATATTAGACACGTACTCAGGTCATTGACCCCCATCCCTCCATTGAGCACCAAAAATCCACATCATACACCAACAATCTCTAACATGTACAATCAAACCACTCACAATAAAATTCTCAAAGATGTACACAACCAATAAGTATATTGTACACCAATAGCCCAACTTTTTTCATTTAGGCACCATTAAATCTCAAATAACAACATTCTGTAAAAGTAATCACGTCCACATCCCTTACATTACATTCATTGAAGCTCCGCCCCCACCATATCCTCAAGTACAAGGAGCGGGAGTCAAAGAGGGACTTGTAATGAAATTTCGAGTGAATAAGGCGTAAATGTGATTTGACATTTACAGAAGACTTTAATCAGGTAGAAATATTTGAACAGTGCAAACGTTTTAAGCAGGCCATACGTTCGTGGCACCTGGAGCAGTTATTCCTATGAACATTGCAACTTAAGTTGAAGAAGAGTACGTGGGAACTGTAGCACAATCATTTACCAACACCACGTGTACATTACAGGAACTCAGCTGGGATTTATTGTCACGTCACCCATCTAGTGACCTCTCCAAGCCATTGCCACATGTTTGGGCCTCTAAAGGAGTTCCTGGGAGGCCCACATACCAGACGCGAAGCAGGTAGTATAAAAGAATACTCTCTACCTATTGGTATCTTAGCACTAGTGGAAAATGGAAAAAAAAGAAGGTCTAATTAAACCACAACTAAAGAGCTAAATCAAAATTAGATCCTGAGTTACTTGAACCTGTCCATTGTTTGGGCTACACGTTCACCTTTGAGCTTTAGGAGTGTGTGGTGACCGTTTTCTTTAGAAAAGAATTAAATTAGAGACATCAAACCTGAAATGATGGCTTGTGAGCCCAGATCTGTCATGAGCGTGCTCCTCATCTTCTGATCTCCAGCCAGGGTGAAGGTGTAGAAGAGGAGAGCCTTGGTGTAGGTGGAGGTCACCTTAGCGTACGCGTTCCTCAGGCACGTAAGACTCTTGTTCACCACAGGATCCTGTTGTACAAACAGTAGTTTAACAAATATAATACATCCTGTGATCCATAACTAAGGAACAAATAAAGGTCGAAGAATGTGTACGTAAATGTAAACTTCACTGTTTGAAATAAGAATTGAAGAATATGGTGTTGGCTGTTCATTTTCTAACCTCATTGAGCTGCTGCTGCTGTTATAAACTTACTAATGTGTATTAAGTACAGAAGGACATTTCATCAGTGAAACAGATACTCACTGTAACTGTGTAATTGAGTTCCATCATTGCAGACGCTACGTATGCTGATAGGGTCACCCCATCATTCACTCCTCCCTGTCAGAGAGAGAGAGAGAGAGAGAGGAAGGTAATTACACACTCAGGCATAATCGTATTTAATCAATGATCAATGACATGGTGATGTTTTCTGGAGGTCGGAGTTATATGTGGAAGGAGTCTCCAGTATCGGTGCTTTGGAAAATATATATTTTACCTGCTAGTGTCGGAGCAAAAGATCTTTTTAAAAACTGGCAGTAACTCGATTAACAGACATACAGGTAAGATGTAACAATTGTAAGATGAAATTGTTGCCACTTTGTAGAAATGTAAAAAGAATAACGCACACGTTTATAGAGAAATAATCAACTGTAATGTTGCGGCAGTAACTCCATTTCATCATACAAATCTGTGATCATTTATTTCCCTTTAACAGGACATGGTTTGGGACTCAGACTGTCTCTCTGACCTCCATGTTGGTGTGGATGAGTTGTCCCACTGAGGCAAAGCACCCGTCCGTCTGCTGCTGCCGACCGAGCCACGCCTTCGCCTGATCCAAAACCGCCCCATCTATGAAGATGAACTGTTTCGCATTTCCGAAAGACTTCATCACGAATGCCGTCAGCCTGAGAACACACACACACACACACACACACACACACACACACACACACACACACACACACACAATTTCCAAATAGCATGGCAGAGTCACAAGAATTCTGTTCTTACTGTATATTTAGTCCTTGATACATATTAAAGAAATTAAAGGGAGGCTCTGAATAAACATATTGAAGACCAGGGCTGCAAGGTATTTGTGAGCTGAATCATTTTAAGCTTTATAAACAAACATGAGATGAACTCTAACATCAAGACAGTGGAAGCCAGTGCAGTGACGCCAAATACGCAAAAAAAAAAAAAAAAAAAAAACCAGGCAGCGCATTTGAACCAATGGTAACCTGTTCGAGGAGGATTATGAGAGACCAGCGTACAAGGTATTACAGTAAGCTAACCTGGAGCCAGAGGTGGGAGGAAACTGAGTTCATTTACTTTACCTTATTAAAGGCATGTTTCACTTAACTGTACTTTAACTGAGTTTTTTTTTATTTTTTTTACTTTTACTCCACTACATACTACAGCAAGTCCCAGTACTTCAACTTCATTTCCGTATTGCATCACATTATACAACTTCAGATGTGTAGTAATGAGAGAAATTGCATGACTTGCCAGGCACAAAGAAACTTTTTGATGAAGAGTTCATCTGTTTCTAAAAGATAAATCCGCTATCAATTATTGCTCCCACATTTCTTACAAAGGAATAATGACTGGAGCCAAGAAACCAAAGTGCTGGAAGTGCTAATGAAGGCAGTAGAGCTTAATCATGTCATCTCTGTTTAATTTTGTTTAAGTGAAGGAGATTTAATGTCCGTCATAATGTCAATAAACCTGCTTTGTGTATTACTTTGTCTGCTGTATTTTTTTTTACTGAATATTCAAGTGCTTTCAATATATTGTATGAAAAGTGATTCATCTTTTGATTCATTGTCACCATTTCTTTAGTTGTCAATTTCATGTTTCGTCTGAAGCTCACCATGTGTTTCCTGAAGCATCGCTCATCCCAAAGGCGCTGTAAGATCCATCAGTGTGTTTGTACGTCAGCTCTCTCTGATATCCTGTGCAGGAGACAAAACACACGCCGCAACTTCTTTTATCCTAATTTAGTTATTCCCAACTTCCAGAGAGGCCTTTAAAAGAGATCAGTCTCCACTTATTAAGATGTTGTTTTCTTTCTGTAGCCCTTGAGTCTACAGAAATGTAAAGATCTGTCCTGTAAACGGTCCTCACCGCTCACGAGGTAGTTCTCGGCTGTGCTCCTGATGGCCGGCGTGAGCTGGTTGGTGCTCTCCAGGTACTTCAGGATGAAGATGTCCGGGGCGAAGTTCATCATGTTCTGCTCTCCGCAGCCGTACGGCATGGCCAGGAGACTCGCCAGGTTCTGCAGCGCTCGGCCCATCAGATCTCCTGCAGGGACATGACGTTAGCATAGCCTTAGCATTTCCCATTAGGTCTGACTTTATTTACTTAATAAACATAACATGATAATATTTTGCATGCCCCATATTCTCAGAAGAAAAATTGGTTCAACCGTCTTCGGTCTGTGTCTTAAAGAATATTTGGTTTCCATTCCATCGAAAGCTTAAATTTGAAATAAAACTGCATACAAAGTAAAAAAAATAATAAAACAAACATGTATTTGCATTTTGCTAGAAAAAATAGTGACTGATCCTGATAAACGGTTCATAACCTAATCAAGGACATGAAGAAAACGGAAGCAGGGCATGTTTTATGCCTTCACTTTAAAGGTTCAATCTATCACAATAGCATCATTTATAAAGCTCATCTTGATGCCTTATGCAATACTTCACAAATGTCTTTCGGCCTCATTTCTTCATAATTATAATTAAAATGATGTGGATTGAATTAAAGAAACGGAAACAAAAGTTTTACTGCGACAGGCTGCAGCAGATATCATTTAAAAATAGTTTGTTTATGTAACAACCTCGGCAGCTGTTCTTATGCTTAATGAGTCTTAGTTGTCTGTAAGGCTTAACAAATAAAAAATGCTCAGGTACTGTACCATACTGGGACTGGACTGAAAATGGGAGACTTGCTAAAAATGAGGGACGCAAAAGTCCTTCAGGAGGCCTGGATAACTATTCCTCCAGACTACATAAAAAAAAAAACAAGAAAGTTTTACCTTTTTAAAGCAAAATCCCAGAAAATGAGGTGGGCGTTTGCCCAGTACTGTATAACAAAATGATCGAAAATGTCAAAATAAAAACAGCTGTCGGACTCACCCAGCACAGAGACTGAGGCTGTGGCTGAACCTTCCACGAATACCGCAGGCAGCGTCAGTGAGACCGTCTCCCTCACTGCACCATCTAACAGAGAATAAGGTCTTTATAAACGAGGTGAAAGGATAAGGAGTGTGTGTGTGTGTGTGTGTGTGTGTGTGTGTGTGTGTGTGTGTGTGTGTGTGTCTGACCTGGTGGGCAGAGAAGCACGTTGTAGGTTTTATACTGTTTCTTTCCTTCAGGCTAAAATGAGGGAGGAGATAAAAATAAATAATGATTATAATCACAAGTACAACGTCAATAAGAGGCCTGAAGCTTGTTGAAAATCTGGCTTGTTCATTTGAATTGAATTGAATTGAATTGAACTGAATTGAATTGAATTATTAAGTTCTTGTTGTTATTAGTTTTTGCTTATGACTTCATCCAAATCTTCATATTCAAACATAATAGAAAAAAACTGAACAATTACATTTATTTTTTCCATTTACACATACAGTAATCTAATGTCTCGATACCTCTAATGTGAGCTGTTGTAATAAGTAAGTAATAATGTCCTCACCTTCACTAGGAGTGTGTTAATGAGCGTGTCGATGCGTCCTTTCTCTGGGACTGTAACTGTTTTCTGGCTACAGAGACTCGTTGACTGCACAGCCTCTGCTGTCACATTGATGCTCACCTTACCTGTAACACACAGAGACACACACACACACATATACATACTTTTGCAAAACGTTTGCAATAGTATATATTACTATGCAAAAGTCTTAGGCATATGCAAATAAAAAGCCTTAAAAAGCAAGTGTGCCTTGAATTAATTAATAAACCGAATAAATACATAAGAAATAAAGCCCAGTAAAGGTCTAGTACATGAAACATACTCAGTATTTGGCGTGTGAACACTTTGAGGACCCTTACAAGTTGTCTTACAAGGTGCAAGTTGTCAAGTTTTACAACAAAAGTTTGACTGAGCGTCCTCCAGAAACCTCGGCCCTCCTGAGGTGTCTGACTGTTACATCTGCCTCTTATATGTTACTGCTTATATGATATGTTCTTTCTTTTACTGGCATACAGGTATTTTCCTTCTTTTTTTTTTTAAATACTAATGTTTATATAAATCAGAAACATTTTTGTACTGACTAAATAACAAAGGTCTAAAATAAAAAAAAGTGGATTTTTTTTTATTTTATTTTTTTTTACTAAAAATATGGTAACTAAGACTTTTACAGTGCAGTAGAAATACTTTTTGAAAAATATTATTACCTTCGACAGGTGAGGACTTATATAGACGATAAAAAAAATGGCAGCAATGGACAAGTTTGATAAAACATTACAACAGTAAAAAAGAAAAAACAAAAGAAAGTCGATAATCTGACATTAAAGTCAGAATTTTAAACAGAGAAAGTTTAAATATTTTTAGGCTGGCGCAATCCACTTCCTTACTAAGCTGAATGTTGGGAAAAGCTTAGTGATGATCAGTTCTGCAGGTAGCAATGCCTAGTTGACGACCTGTAAGAGGAAACTTTTCCGATTGGGATGAGCAGAAAACCTTGTGCCGGTGTAGCTCATCCATTTTAACGTTTGATATGTTAAGCATCTGAGCATCCACAGTGCTCCATAGTGCTTATTTTCGCTCCTTTTTCAGCTCAATGCAGATGGTCTCATACCTAAAGCTTACTGAAAACACTCGAACTGTACCTTCTTTATCAATAACTTTCGCATGTATGTTTAAAATAAAAGAAATGAATCAAATAAAAGACCAGTGGAATAACATACAATTTAGATGAGTTGAGATCAAAGGAAAATGGCTGACCTACCCAGAACCAGTGCTGTGAAGGTCCAGGAGAAGGTCCAGCTCTCATCGGCGCACAGATATTGCGTATAACTGCAGCCTAAACACACTTGCACTGAGAACTGCTTTGACTGAGCCAAAGTCACCTTCACCTTTAACACACAGAATGTCCAGTCCATCAGCTTTCTGCCAAATAAACCAACTTTTTCAGTATTTTTCTCAGTTGATCATTATTCAAGGAAAAGTTGCGTGATTGGCATCCTGACTATTCAGGGAAAAGGAAATCATGTTTGCTTGAAATTCACTCACAAGTCACAAGAGAAGCTCATAATATCCCTGAGGAATGTGCGTGGTGTCTGGGGACGGGTTCACGATACTGGCCTCGGCTGATGTTGAGGGCTGTTTCTCTGAGCACTTGACCTGGCTGCAGTCGCTCGATAGTTCAGAACTGGAATTTCCTACAAGTCTACCTGAGCCTCCAATAACTAACTGGACTCCACATTAACATCAACTGTTATACCGAACTGCCTGCCATCTAACACACAGTATGAATGTCATGTAGTGAGGATGGGTTCCCTGTTGAGGCTGGTTCCTCTCAAGGTTTCCTCCTACTGCCATCTCAGGGAGTTTTTCCTTGCCACTGTCGCCCTCGGCTCGTTCATCAGGGACGATCTGACCGTTTTTGATTCATACTCATTCACATTTCATACAAACTTAAATAATTATTTTTGGTTTGTGTAAAGCTGCTTTGCGACAATGACTGTTGTTAAAAGTGCTATACAAATAAAACTGGATTGGACTGAATTGAATAATATAATAAATAATAAAAACATCATGTAGAAAAACATTTTACAAGAACATTGAATTGCTAAAGACAAATGTGCTGGACAGAATGTTGATCAATGATTGTTGGTCGTTGGGAAACAATGGTGATTTAGATTTGGTCATTGGGGACAGTGAGCTGTGCAGGATATTTGTTAACATGCAGTAAAAAGGTCAGACTTGTTACTAAGAAATTTCTTTGACTAAACTAAAATGGCTTTTACAGAAAATGGAAAAGTCATAATTTGGAACAAATAAATAAACCATGGACATGAAAGCTTGGATCCGTAATATATGTCTAAAGGATGTCAAAGATTAAAAAAAAAAAAGGTTGTATAACAGCCGAAGCTCAATGTACGAGGGGTGTTCAAGGGTGAGTCAAGGTCAGAACTGTACGGGGATTGTATTAATTATTTTTATGTATTTATTTTTTGGGGCTGTGGAACGAATAATTTGAGTTTTCATTATTTCTTATGGGAAAATTATGATTTGGTTTACAAGTGTTTTGGAACACGAGCCCACTTCCGGAGCGAATAATGCTTGTAATCCAAGGTTCCACCGTATAACTAAAAATATTTTGTTTAAGAAAATTCAATTAAACAAAACATCTCAGCTCACCATCATACAGCTCTGGAGGTAGTTGAAGACGGTGGCCTTGAGCGTGAACACTTCTCCTCGGATGACGGAGCTCGGCATGGTCAGGCTCACAAAGAAAGGCTGGAAGGTGGTGAGCTGAGCGCTCGGGGCGACTCCGAACCCGATAGGTGACGTGCAAAATGCTCCAGCCTGCCACGTAGTGATGGAATCCGGGACTGTTTTATTAATGGCCGTCACTCCAGACTGACTGTAGGAGAAATAGTGCTGAATTAATAACAAAGACTGAGGGAGATTTTAAAAACTACTCATAATAATCTACACACCTGACTGGAACCAGATCCCAGATCCATGTCTCTGGGAAATACGTGCGGACAGTAACGACCGGTTGGTTTGAACTTGAAGTTGGGCCAGCTGAAGCAGTTTCCATGGCGGGGGCAAGAGGTGCGGCCATCGCTCCAGGTTGTACATCTTTAATAGAAATAAGATATCTAGTCATGTTTAATGGGAGATAAAAGTAAATAATGAAAACTCGAGACCTTTTAAGGTTATGTACAAGAACACACTCCAAGAGTTAGGCATGTCTTTGTCAAGATGAACAATCAGAAGAAGATTTTCTACCAAAGCAAAGACTCCAAACTAAGAAATCACATATAGACAAAAATCAACCAATGAAAGAATCTACAGTTGGAACAACAACTGCTCGTATATTAAGGCAGCGATCAACTTTAAACAGAATGAGGGAAATTATGGAAAAGCGAAAAAACTGCCCAGTGGGCCATGAGTGGTACTGTATTGGTGCAGTTTACTTTATGTTTATTGATCATGTGACTACTAGCAAAAGCAGTAGGATGATGCTTAAAACCCCATTAGATGCCAAATGCATAAAGACCCAAAGCATAATTCATAAGCAGCCTGAGAACATTTTTACATTTACATTTAGGGATTTGGCAGACGCTCTTATCCCGAGTGACTTACAAAAAGAGCTTTAAAGTTTACAGCACTGGATAGATACTCTCAGTTGGGACTATAAAAAAAAAAAAAAAAAAAAAAAAAAAAAGCTTACAGTCAAAGCTAAAGAAAGTCCAATGAAATATTAGAGGCTTTGACTTTTCTTCTGGCCAGACAGTGTATTCATGAAACTGAAGCACACACACATACCTGTACTGTATCATTAAGGCAAAAAAAATAAATAAAATGTACCTTTGGAAACGCGATTAGCACTCATGTACAGCACGCCAGGGACACAGTTTGAAGGTTTATTTACGTCTGCATTGGTGAGGATTTTAATTCCAACACCCTAAGAGTAAAAAAACAAAAAACAAACACAAGTTTTATATTTGACCATTAAAAAAAAAAAAAAACAGGATAACTGCACAATGAAGCTCGGCTTTCTGCCATGTACAGGACAGGTATAAAGTGTATATTGAATTTTCACATCAACACTCTGACTGCTGAAAATGTAAGAAATACACTACATTATGTAATAACAGGGTTTAATCTCAAGGTGTTTCATTCCTCTTCGTTTTTTTTACAACTGCAAATTTATTCAAGAATGAAACTCAAGTTCTCGTAATTTTTTATTTAATTGTCTCTATTCTATTTTCTTTATGTTACTGGGACAAGAATGCAACTTGTGTTATTTCAAAAAATTAACACTTCTCTGTTCTGATGATTTTATAAAACTTAAAATAACACTGGCGACTCTGTCTGGACTTACCTTGTCAGTGATGTTCCCTTTTTTAAATAACGAGCCTTTTTCATTCATAACTTGATATGTGGTGCAGGTGCTGCACGACTGTCAGAGTTGCTGTTATGTTAGTGTTAAAAAAATTAATGATCCCCCCCCCTCCCCCCCTTTAACACAATCAGAACACAGAATTCATATTGTGATCTTAACAATCCTACGGTGAAAATGTACTTTTACCAAAGAATGGTGTCTTACTTTAAACATGCTGTACACATCCACCTTTCCAGGGTTTGGAGGTAAACGAATCAATGCGATGTTCTTGATCAGTGGGCTCGGACCGCATGTGTTCAGATACTCATCGTTGATGTTGTACGGGTATCCCGATAACGTCTGGACAGGCAGCATGTTGAACACCTGGAACAAGAAGGCGTGACATCATTCCTGATAAGACCTGGCATCGTGATCTCTTTGATCCCTAACAGTGTAAAATGAAAACAGGTGGAAAATCTAATCAAACATGGAGAAGCCCGAATTCTCATATCCAATTATGATGCACATGGCTGGATTTATCAAAAAAAAGCAAAAACTAAAAGAAACTCTTGTTGAATCTAATAATACCACAAAGACCATAAACATGTAATCAACTGCTCAGAAAAAAATTAGTCTTGATTTGACCTGAAAAAAAAAAAAGATATGTGTCAGTCATGTATTCATATGTTTTTCTCAACATTGATTTCTAGACGTGTTTTTTCCAATTCAAAGCCTCTCCATCCGGTGGCATGGGGGTAAAAAGCAAACCTCAAAACACAAATATCCTGTTTAAACTCTGCTTGGGGTGATCTTGTCTAAGTGCACAAATAAAACTTACAAATGTATTTATTTACAAAAAAAATAATAAAACCAAAATAAACATTTGTCTATTTCCTAATTAGTTGTTTTTTCTCTGTGGTTGGATCCACAACTGGTCATTCTGTTACATTCTGTTTTTAATTGGCTTGTAATCGCCCCAAAGGTTAAACCTTTATTGCAGTTTGAACCCACAGATTGGATGTTGAGTTCGCTCGCTGGTTGTAGCAGCAGCAGACTCTGATCGATCGCCTTCACTGAACACAGCGAACCCGGAGCAGCTTTCAGGGTCAGTGACGTCTGACCACCAGGGAGCTCAGGAGAAGATGAAAACTTTAGAGACACCTACAGTGAGACCGTGACAATAAATGGAATCAATGGATGAAAAAGTGTTTATTCATTAAAAACAATGACACTGATTTATTTATCATTTATAACTGGTTATGTGTAGGTGTGATTGAGGTACAATACATGGCTTTTATTGACTTCATAGTGATGGATGGGTCTGATATTCAACAGGTTGATTAATGTCGCTCAATAACATAATACTGTAAATCAGTTGGGCTTAACAGAAACCAATGGCCATAATGGAAACCCAACTCTGCTGATCACTCTGAGAAGACCATTCCCACTTTTAAGCATAATGAACTTCTTCTTCTTTGTCTTTCGGCTGTTCCCTTTCAGGGGTCGCCACAGCAAATCATCTGCCTCCATCTAACCCTGTCCTCTGCATACTCTTCCCTTCGACCAGCTAACTGTGAGAGCTGTCCTCTCGCTCCCTACTGTACATCCATAACTCTCCTCTTTGGTCTTCCTCTAGATCCTTCAGCATCCTGCTACTGATATATTCACAATCTCTCCTCTATACCAAACCAAACCACCTCAATCTGGCCTGTCTGACTTCATCCCCAAAACATCTAACGTGGGTTCTCCCTCTGATGGACTCATCCGTGGCCTGTTGTCTTTTCTTCAGTACCACTTTCTTACCGATTTTTGTTACTTCCTGCTTTTCCACTCTTCGTTCTCTTTCATTTGTCTTATTCCTCAACTCTTTAAAGTACTCCTTCCATCTTCCCATCACCCTCCTGGCACCTGTCAGTACATTTCCATCTTTATCTTTAATCACTCTAACATGCTGCACATTATTTCCCTCTCTATCTCTCTGCCTCGTCAGCCTGTACAGATCCGCCTCTCCCTCCTTACTGTCCAACCTGTGATCTTTTGGCACATCAAGAGCGAGAGTCGTAGCTTTATTAAGCAAGTGCCAGGACAGTGTTGTGGTTTATTGGAGATGTATTTGAATGATGCCCTTCCTGCACTGCCAGAAATCTGTGGTATTTTGGTGACCATCTCATTTTTTTTTTTTTTTTTTTTTACAGATTTTTTTTTGCTTTTTACTATCAATCATGTGTTTGTAATCAGGAAGGTGTTATAATTCTGGTCATATTGAAATGCATCTGAGTTTGCCAACTTGTCTGTACAAAAGATATATATGTATATTATCTATGTATCTATTTGAGAAGGGACATTTTATTGGATGTTAAACCTAGATATTAGAACTTAAACATAGACATAGGCCAGTTTAATGTTAATTTCTGACCTCGTTAGTCAAACACAGCTCAATGGGGAAGTTCCTGCTGTCTGCCACGGCCTCGCCATTTGGCAGGACTGTGTACAGGATCACCTGAGCAACTGGGGTCAGCGTTTGCATCTTCTGAAGAGTCACCACCAGATTGCCCTTGTGCACTGCCAAAAAAAAAAACATCATATAATAACTTAAAAACGGAATCCAATGAGAAGTTTACTAGCAGAAGTTTACTAGCAGAAGTTTACTAGCAGAAGTTTACTAGCACTTTAACGAGACGTTAACTAGCACTTTGGTTTAATAAGTTGTAGTGATGTCCTGCATGGTGTGATGTTAATGAACCTGTTCCATGGTCGAGGTTTTCTACGATTTGCCC
>JAAGKR010005920.1:28581-47076 GCA_011419295.1 Clarias macrocephalus
ATAGTAATACATGTGTAATATTCTTGACACTAGGGTGTGGATGCTCTTTGCATTACTTTAAATTTAACAATTTATCAACAGATTAGGTGAGGAAATTGGTGTCTAATATTTAACAGTATTTGTTAAATATTTGATCATTAATTCAAGCATGAACAGCATTAAAACACCATCACATGACATTTATAAAGTAAGTAACTTACTCTAGTTGCTATTGATAGGATATTAATAATGCTAAACAAAATGATTTACTCATCGTTAGTAAATGTTTATTCTTGACTGGGTTAAAAATGTATGTTTTGTTTTTATTTTGGATCATTTTGCGATTGAATTTGTCAAAAGTGTTTTTCCGCTAAAATTGGAAGAAAAAAAAATGGTTTAGTTAATGTAGGAGAGGTACAGTAGAGGACGTGCAGTAATTTTACTTATATATGTTTTCTGTTCATTTATATGTCAAACTGACAAACCTCTGTTATATAATTCCTGCAAATGTTTGGTAGTGGTGTAGTTCCTGTTGGAAGAAACCAATTCCTGTAACTGTTACGGCAGATGGTGGCCGTCGCCGTCCCGTTCACCGGCTTGCCGTATGTATAGCTGTGGATAATGGAGTCAAACTCTAAAACTAATATTATAAGAAAAAATAAAAACTAATTTCCAAATGTTATAAAGTAAATCAATCCAAAAACAACCAAAAACATTCTGTAATTTATAACATAAAAAAATAAGTTTTGTTAAATTTTCAGTGCAGACATTAGTGACTATTTTAATGTTACAATTGTATTGT
The DNA here is from genome assembly GCA_011419295.1 of Clarias macrocephalus. Taxonomy (NCBI): domain Eukaryota; kingdom Metazoa; phylum Chordata; class Actinopteri; order Siluriformes; family Clariidae; genus Clarias; species Clarias macrocephalus. Next base: position 29,363 of record JAAGKR010005920.1, read on the forward strand.
ATAAAAAAAAAAAGGTGACGTTCTTAAATAAGACAATATTAAATTAACTCACTTTGCGCACACTTTCAGTATGGCATATGTATCCAGGATGGTCATGACTGAAGGAAACGTCACCGTCACTTCAAATTTTGGCAGAACTGTAATAAATAGTTTAAAAAAGAAATATCTTACTAACCAAACAAACCTTTATCTTTGGTTACTGGTACATCAAGGCCGCTTTTTATTTTTTTGAAGGCTTTTTGTTTTTTTGAAAGCCACCGATGTTGGATCTATCTTAAATAATGTTCACAAAAGTTTCAACTAAGTCACAGATAACATGTAACACAAATGCAGGATGATCCTCTATGATCATTAGTAGAAGATTTACTTGTAATAAACATATAAATTCATTATATCAAAATCATTATTTTGATAAAATAATGATTACTAGAAGTATTATTATTATTTTTAAATACATAATATCTCAGAATTTCCGCACTCCTGAGATACCACCGACTCCGAACTCTTCTGCTCATTGGACCTGCCTAACCCATCCTGATGCCCTACTTCTGGTTGTCATAACTCAAATAGCACTTGAAGCAGCCTAAAATGCCACATGAGATGACTGTGAATGGTACCATGTGGACACCATAACGATTGCTGTGGATGTCCTTCTCCTTGGATGCCTTCAGATCTGCAATTTCTAGGGTTATCATTATATAACAAACTCAGACCACTATAATGAATTCAGGTAGTTATTGGTCCCAGTTTACATACAATGCTCTTGTTAAAAGTCCTTTCAAAGGCATTTTCGATTCAATCCAGTGTAAGAAAATGTCACAACCATGGGCAAAAAAGCACATTAAAAATGCATAATGCTGAAGGTTATACAGTACATTTAAATTTGAAAAATGACATCATCAGGAATTGTGGTATGTATAAAGTACATACAGTATATTTTAATTATATTTTGTAAATTCTTTAGCTCCAGCTGCGCTGCATCCCAGCTGACACTGTGTGTTTTGACTCCAGCTTATTAATTGGGATATGTGAAAAAAATTTATTTCACTGTGCTGAATCTGAATCTTTTTATCTATATAAAGATTATTTGAGAATAATTGCAATTAATCATGTATTTTAAACAAAGCTTGTTATTTCTACATAAGTTCTCTTCAACCAGATATTTTCTAAATCTGGTTTTAATATTTAAATTCATATCATATACAGTACTTGTTTATATTATGATGAAACATTGTTTTCATTGTGGTATAAAAGAGATAATGGGACTAAATAACTTGGATGAATTTTTTTTTGCACTAATCATCATAATATTATCACAGAAATAAAGGTTGGCTATATTTGTTATTTTAAAGACATGAATAATAAAGATAAACTGCGCCTGACCGTAGTCCTTGACTTCAAACGTTCGTGTGACAGGGTTGTTTTTCTCATCCCGGGCAGTGATTAGATAAAGTCCTTCCATGGCCTCAGAGTTTACGGGATACGACAGATCCACAAGACCGCTGTGTGTGGTGACGTTCAGCCACTGACCGATGCGGTTCGAGTTTGGGTCCTGAAATTCAAATAATTTTTCATGAAATAAATTATTAGCAAATAAGGTTTTAATTTTTATGCTATGTTCCCTAGAACCTGAAAGTGATAAGAGATTATGTTTAAATTAATATTGTGTTTTAAACAGAAAGCATTTCAAAATACTAAATGTTAACTCAGTTACTGAGAATCTGTTTGTATGACACCGTACCTGCATTTCTATGGTCAGGAACTGAAATGGAAAAAAGAACAAGAAGAAAAAAAAAAACTCTTTGAATCGAATTAAACACACATACGTGTACATACACCAGCAGATAGATAGATAGATAGATAGATAGATAGATAGATAGATAGATAGATAGATAGATAGATAGGGGAGAAACTAATGAAACTTTCAAACCATCTGATTGTGGGTGAGAAAGTTGGTGTCCAGAGAAACAATGCGGAACATGACTGTGGAGAAAAAAAAATATAATATATATATATATATATATCAATAATGGTGCTTTTATTATAAGACTGACTTGTTTTTTTAACACCTCCTTAAATAATTTGTAGCCTAACTGCTAGCTAAATTCAGATGTGCAGTCACCAAGAAAATACATACGATTACTTGGTTACATTTCCCAGACCTTTTTTGCTAAAGTGTGCTTAACTGTCTCGAATTGAGAACATTGCTGGGCGCTGGTCACCTGACTCTGTGGCTCTGAGCCTTAATCACCTACAAATTGACTATGAATTAGCTGCATTGCTAAATGTTAAGGTTTACTTCCCTATGAACCAAGCCAACCTCATACAGAACTGCCAGGATCAGTCTACGAACCGTCACATCTCACCATGACTTATGGACTTAACATCCATCTGTACCAGAGTATTTTGGATACCTGTGACTACAGAAGCTATGGACCTGCAACAATGTCAACTAAAAGGTACGATTCTATTTATTCTATTTATCTACCCATACTAAGCTATTATGTGCTAAAAAAAAAGAGTGTATTGTCTATTACAGAGTAAATGTAGGGGATTTGCTCTACCCCCTCCTGTGAGAGACTGTTAGAAGATTTCATAGATTGACATTTCTGAAATCTGTTCACTGTAGACACCTTGATTGGACATGCAGTCAGATATAATAACATAACTGTGTTTTGGTCTCCAATCAACTACCAAATGTGACTCTTACTGAACCGCAATCAAAGGCTGAAGGTACCCGTTTGTCCTGGTTTGTAGATGGGTTTGTCTGTCTCAATGATGGTCAGTTCTGCTGGAGGTGAGATGAGGATCTGTGTTGTCTTGTTCAGGACTGTTTTGATTCCTTTAATCTGAACCTTTATGGATGCCACTGTGTCAACACTTACAACAGGAACCTGTTAGAAACAAAATGGCTAATCATCATCATCTCACACACTTATTCTCTACAGTACTCACCCTGTACAGGGTTGTAGGAGGCCTGGAGCCTATCGCAGGGCCACAAGTCAGGGTACATCAGGAGACAGTCCATTGCGGGGCACAACCACACATACACCAACTATGGGCATTTTTTAAACTCCAGTTACCCTGCTCGACATGTCTTTGGACTGTAGAAGGAAATCATTGTGCCCAGGGGCAGCCCACCACGCACATAAACCCGAAAGCACAACTCGAAACCCTCCACCCTGGATGTGCGCGGCCACGGTGCCAACCACTCCACCACAGTGATGCCACATCATCATCATCATCATCATCATCAACTGTAACATTCTTTTAAACAAATAATGTAATTGGTCAAAACATAAAGCAATAAACTGTATATTCATCAGACCTGGAATGGGACACACAGGTGGTAATCCTGTTGTATAAATTCTTCCTTTAGAAGAGTTAAGCTGTTGTGTTGGTTATACTCCAGGGTCACTTCTATAGACACACATTCAGAGGGAATGACCGTGACGCAGAATGTTTCTGTAGTGCCACCTACAGTCTTGGATGTCACTGCCAACAGGTAAACACTGAAGGAGACAAAAAAAAAAAAGAAGAGCAAAAACAAATTCATTTAGGTTTCTATATGCTAATACACTGTACTGTTGATTCTGGTAGGTTCTTTGCAATTATAGCAATGGAACTGTAGTCACTCTCTCTCACCGCCATTATATATATATCCAGAAAACCTTTATCATACCACTCACTCTTTTATTTAATTAACTAATGTACTAATTAATTTAGTTATTGGAACCAATTAAGTTTTTAAAGTAAAAAAAAAATTAGGCTAAAAATGTCATCAGCACAACAAGTTTTTCCATAACATAACATATACAGTATAGCGAGTGAGAGAGAGAGAGAGAGAGAGAGAGAGAGAGAGAGAGAGAGATCTTACGTATTATTGGAGGTTGTTGCCTGCACTAGCATGATTGGAAAAAGCAATAAAAGTGCAGAACTCGTTCCATGAAGGCCCATCTTGCAGCAGGGTCGAGCACGATCACACCAGGTATGATGATCTCGGAGCGCTTGTGGTATTTATGAACCTTCACCGAAGCGAAAAATGCTTTGAATCTCTGTTATCACTAATTCTGGCCTTGTGTTCTGGTTTGCGTAACACATCACAATGCCTCACCTTATCTGTCTATTTTTAGTTAAGATTAGTGTTAAATAAGTACATTTAAATATCATAACAAAATGTGGACAAATTCGAAGGGTATGAATACTTTTGCAAGGCACTGGTGCATCTTAATAAATTAGAATATCATCGAAAAGTTGATTTATTTCAATATTTAATAAAAAAAAAAGTGAAACTCCAATATTTTATAGATTCATTACACAAAGACTGAAATGTTTCAGTGATCATTTCTTTTCAGTTTGATGATTATGATTTACAGCTAATGAAAACCCAAACTTCAGTATCTCAGAAAATGTTGATATTGTGAAAAAGTTAAATATTCCTCATGGTAAAATAACCTCATGGTGTTACGGCGAATTCACTCAAAACACCTGCAAAGGTCTCCCGAGTCGTTAAATCTTGTCTCAGTCTGGTTCAGTGGGCTACACCATCATGGGGATGATCGCTGACTTGACAGTTGCCCAGAAGATGATCACTGGGGCCCTGGTGGGTAAGACACAAGAAAAACTTTGGTAGAAAAAGTTGTCACACAAGCAACAGTGATAACTGCAGCATTAAGAGGATTGTGAACCAAATTCACAGAATTTTGGGGAGATTCATCACAAGCACCTGGACTGCAGCTTGAGTCAGTGCTACAACTGTCACATTCTGTCACAACAAGCCACTCTCGAACCAGAAACAACGTCAGAGGCGCCTTATTTGGGATAAAGACAAAAAAGGACTTGGGCCGTTTTCCCCATCAAAGTAAATTCCGCATTTAATTTGGAAATCAAGGCCTCAGTGTCTGGAGAAAGAGAGAAGAGGCGGAGAATCTTAAGGTCCAATGTAAAGTTCAGTCATGGTTTGGGGAGCCCTGTCATCTGCTGCCGTTAGTCCACTGTGTTTTTTCATGCCCGTGGTCAGCTCAGCCGTCTAACAGGAAGTTTTACAGCACTTCATGCTTTTCTTTGTGGACCAGCTTCATGTAGATGCTGATTTTATTTTCCAGCAGGACTGGAAAAGAAGCTCTGCCGTCCTGCACCTGCCCACACTGCCAAAAATCCTAACACCTGGTTTAAGGACCGTGGTGCTTAACTGGCCAGCAAACTCTTCCAGTCTAAAGCCCCCAGAGGACCTACGGGCTGTTGTGAAGAGGAAGATGAGAGACCCCAGACCCAGCAATGCAGAAGAGCTGGAGGTCGCTATCAGAACAACCTGGGCTTCCATAACATCTCAGCAGAGCCACAGACTGATAATTAATGCAAAGGTACAGTAGAGCCGATCAAAGACTGAGTGTTGGACATGTTTGTACTTTTCAGTAGTCCAATGTTTCTGTGTTTTTTATTGGCCTTAAGTAATATTCAAATTTTCGTACATTTTTCGGGTTTTCATTTGCTGTAAGTCGTAACCATCACTTGGCATATATCAGTCTGTGTAACTTGTTTTTACCTAGTTTTGCTGTTTTGTAGTGTGATTGAGGTCTAAAGTAATTTGTTCTCAGGTGACTTGTAGGTAGGGCTTAGCTATATATTGAAGGTGTATGTACAGTACAGAGCAAAAGTTTGTACACCCCTTCTCATTCAGCGAGTGTTTCTTTCTTGTGTTCTTTAGCCCAAACGCGTCTCTTCTGCTTGTTGCCTGTCCTTAGCAGTGGTTTCCTAGCAGATCTTCTACTATGAAGGCCTGATTCACACAGTCTCCTCTTAACAGTCGTTCTAGAGACGTGTCTGCTGCTAGAACTCTGTGTGCCATTGACCTGCTCTCTGATCTGAGCTCCTTGCAAACTCCCACTACTCCGACTGGTGATGACGTTACCATATTTTATGATGGGGCCAAATATCAGCAATCAGCCAGACCTTCACTCCCAACCCAACTGCTACAGCAGAACGTCCAACTGATGAAATTCAGCACATTATCTTGCCCTCTAATCCCACCACCTGTTCATTAGTTCCAATCCCTCCCACAGTGTCTTCATCACAACCATCATGAACCCTTCCATATCATCATATCATCCTACTGCTTTGAAGAAGACATGGGTTATTTCCATCCTCAAGAACCCTGCATCAGCAATTATTGCCTGGTATAACTTATCTCTTTTCTTTTTAAAGTTCTTGAATGCACTGTTTACCATCAAATGCCTCTCACAGAACAATCTCAATTATTCCAACCAATCCCGATTCAAACAGCACAGAGACTTCCCATCTGTCACTAAGTATCCTGCTGTATCAGCTAAACTGATATCTGTCCTCATCCTCCTGGACTTCTCGGCTGCATTTGACACTGTGAATTGACTTTCATCTAAGAGGAAGACAGCTGGCATGGTGACACGATGGTGGTTAGCACTCACACCTCAAGGGACAAGAGTTCATTCCTGCCTCAGGTGTGTGTGTGTGTGTGTGTGTGTGTGTGTGTGTGTGTGTGTGTGTGTGTGTGTGTGTGTGTGTGTGTGTGTGTGTGTGGATTTCCAGTGGGTACTTCAATTTCTCCTCACAGTCCAAACACATGCAGATAGGACTAACTGGCAATGACTCTGTATGGAATGAAGGCTACAGAAGATGAATGAATGAATAAAAAATGTACTTTGGTTCATTGAGCAACAGTTTAGGTCTTTTTTTCCTTGGTCCAGGTAAGATACTTCTGATGTTATTGCTGGTTCATTAGTGGATTGGTGGTTTAGCTTTGCTTGACTATCTTGGTAAGAGCGTACTCATCCATGGTGTCCATCCATGTTTCCCTTCTAGTAAATTTTCTATGAATTGACTTCAACACAGCCCCTTCTTCTGTGGCTTACACTCCCTGTGAAAGGTGTCATTTATCATCTTCTGGACAAAGGTCAAGTCAGCAGTTTTCCCCCTGCATGTACTGAACTAGACTGAGAGATACATGCATGCACATTTCTCTCTCTCTCTCTCCAACAAAGATGCAGAAAGTTACAATTTATTCAAAACTGAAATTCCCGCATTGCTGCGGCCTCTCGAAGCGCACCAGCCATGATCAAATTCCACAGGTGGACCTATGATCCACATCCAGATCTCAGCTGGACCACCTAACCCAGGTTGCAATCAGGTGGAGCATCTCAAGTCTTTTAAACTTACAGAGAGAGATGTGATGGACTTTGATCCCTCCAGAAAGTGAAGAGAAGAAAAGAGGAACGTGGTAGGCATGAGCCAACAGCAACAAGGCAAGAAACAGCGAGCACGTTGGAATACGCTCCATCCACCGTGTTACTCAGCCATGAGAAGTGACGGTTATTACAGAAAAGTCTTCCACTAATATTCCAAATAGTACAAGCTGCATAACCATATGAACCCATGCCGTCAAAATGGGAAATCAGTTAGGGAACCACCGGGGGCGTTCCGACAAACCCGTCCTTTTTTGGTTCCACACCGTCAGGCAAACCAGTGCTTGTTACCGGTGTGCATGGCGATTGGCAGGAGGTTCCAGTGGTACACACGGTGGTTGCCACATTTACCACAGGGGTAAATACAATGTAAAAGCCAATATGAGTCTCATTTACTTGTCCCTATACTTTTAGGTTGTGACTGGCCCAGTTTACTGCCAGTAAGGAGAAAATGGTTGGTGCAAAGGCTGGTGCAACGTTGCCGGGGGAGAAGCTAATGCTAATGGTTTCTCAAATCCCTTTCTGATGTCTCAGCGGGTGTAGCACAATGGGAGTTTGGCACAGCAACAGAAGGAAGATCCAAAACGCTGCTGGGAACAGGTGGTGAAGATTAAGAGTGAGGCCACACTGAGGTAAGGTGAGACGGGTGATCGCCTCGTGGTGCCACAGGCACAAGTTGACACTGTCATGCACCTGGCTCATTTCAAACCTTTCAGGAGACATCTGGGGGCAAAGAGCAGGATAGAAAAGATCCAAGATTAAATTCACTGGCCGGAATCAAACAGTGAGGTGAAAAGCCTCTGCCAGCGCAGTCCAGTGTGTCAGACGACCGCACAGACGAATCCCGCCCCACCCTGCTACAGAAATTCCCCAGCTGATCATAAGCATGCCATTTGAGCAAATTGGAATGGACATCAGCAGCCCAAAAGGTCATGACATCCTGGTCATAGTCAGTTATGCAACACTCTATCCAGAAGCAGTGCCGCTGTAAGAAACTACCTCCATTGCTCCTTAAAACCTTTCCAGTAGGAGGATTAATGGCTCTATATTGGTAGGTGTGTGTGTGTGTGTGTGTGTGTGTGTGTGTGTGTGTGTGTGTGTGTGTGTGTGTGTGTCCTGCTTTGCTATTAGTTGTTGCCCTATTCAGGGTGTACATCCACCTCATGTCCAAGGTTTCATGTCCAATGACAGAACATGGACCTAATGTGGAATGGAGAAGTAGTGCCCTGGAGACCAATGCGCAGAATTCATTTATTTATTTATTTATTTTTTTGATGAGTACAGAGACAAACAGCCGCAGATCTTTAAAAAAATATATCTTTTGTGTAGCTGTATATTTTGTCTGTGTAACTCTATCTTTACTCACAGTGTTCAGTGACCAGAACAGAAATCTAAAACATTAAAAATCAGAACAATGTTCTTGTCGGAATGAGGGTCATGATGTTATGTTATGACAACAGTCCTTGAGAACAAGGTGACCAGAGACAGAGATTCGCTTATACAAACATTATTTTCGTTCTGTACTAGCTGGAACCTGGTGTGGCCCAGGATTGTCATAGAAAGACTATACTAGAAAAACAGCAAAACCAACTACGAAGACCGATTTAATTGCTGCCATAGAAAAGTTCTGGTTTGAAGAACTAAAAGATAATATATGCAACAACTGCATGAATAGACTGTTTAAAGTTCTTCCAGTCGTGGTTACGAATCAGGGTGGACAGACCGGAATGTAGTAGGTGTACAAAACACAAATTAAAGTGTAATCCGTCTTAATCTGTATTTCTGCCCATGTAACCACTCAATAAAAACCTTACAGTAATGAAAACGTGGTCTGGTTGTATTAAATAGAAATATAAGTAAAAAAGCATCTTCAGTTTGCTCTTTTAGTTGGCAAATAGTCTATTATACTGATTAAACAAACTAATGACAAGATTGTGAAAATGGCGGAGAGGTACAGATGGTCTGAGCACCGATCGAACCAGTTTTCACATGTAAATGACATTTCGCACCTGGCGAGAGTCAAGACCATTAAAACTTCCCCCACACTGTAAACCCTCTAATGCTCAAGGTAATTAAACATTAAATTACTGTTGACTTAAATACTTGCAGTTAGGTCAAATTAATAGACCTTTTTGAGTTTTCAGAACTTTTTGTCATGAGTTTGTTGAAATGACACTTTTCAAGTTAACTGAACAAATTTGTTAGTTCTGTTAGTTCTGTTTACTCAAAATTGGAAACATTACTTACGAGTGACTTAATCGGGTTTATAGTGCAATTTAATCCACTAACAAAGATCCTGCAGTCTACAGTATATTGAAGCTGTGAAGCCATCAAGGTACAATATTAAATCAGATCAAAACAGATCAGTGTGTCAAAACTATTACAGTACGAGGAGGCTCCTGTTTTGCAAATCACTTTGGATGAAACAAAAATTTCGGCCAGGAAAGCAGGGCAGCGGGTTTAACTGCTCAATCAGAAGACATTACAAATCATCTGTTTTTTTTATAGGAATTGCGTGTGTCCAGTATGGCCTGTCAGTCTGTTCACATGATCACAAGACAGTATAGAATTTAAAGCAAGTGTTTATTTGTAGGAAAAAGAAACAGTGTTCAACCTGTGCTCGCTGCACAACACCTTAAAACAGAGGAAAACTTCATCGTTTCTTGCTGAGTAGTTCATTAATTCTGTCTTTTATTTGCTTCCAGTCCTGGGCTGTGGCGTGAAATTTCTTTGCAACAGCATCAGAAATTGCTTGACGCACGTTGCGGGGGAAAACGTTTTTTCCCCTGGAACCATCGAAATTCACCAAACCTATTTATTTTTAAATAGTATTTGTATTAGGCATTAATATGTGATAAACATGAGGATAAAAGCTAATAGTAATGCAAATGGGCCTACAGAAACTTTCTTTAAATACAAAAAAATTGTTTGTGGTCTTTGAAAATAATTTATTGCTGTACTGTAGCAAACATCGACATGGCACTATTTATATGGAATAATACATAATACATATATGCATGTTGGGAAGGGGAGTTAAACTTAAATTCATTAAAGTCGTTTAGTCATTAAAGTCGTTTAGTCATTAAAGTTGTTTTAGTCGTTTAAAGTCATCATGATGCACGATTTAACAGTAATAGAGCTTCCCATGTCATAGTCATGGATATAGCTGATGTCACAGCTGATGTCGGTCTCAATGTTAAGTCTACGGGATTTTTGGGGCGGTTAATTGCCCCCTGCGGAGGCAATTGACTGGCGACCCCTTAGAAAAGTCATAGCACCCCATTCCCGACCAAGGCGCACGTTTTGACACCTCATTCATGGGTCTACGACAAACGGTGCGGGACCAGTTACGCGCCGAACTTTCATACGGAAGAAGAAGAAGAAGAAAAAGAATAATAAGCCTGTGAGATTATAATAGTAGTGGTTCGCTTCGCAAGCACCACTAATAAAGTCAGCAGTAGTCGTGAGATTTCCAAAATAATGTTTGACCTTTTAATATTGTTATTATACTCATGCAGTATAAAGATTAAGTCAAGGAGGCATTTTTATTAATACATTCATTTATAAACAAAAATGCCTACTATTTGTATTCACGTTTTAACTCATTTTTACTCATAGTGTTGAGTATATATACTGTACATTGCATTAACAAAACTTCTCTCCTATTGCCGACTCATTTTGGAAATGAGGTACTTAATAATGCAAATGGAATTTGTCCCTTATGTTTGCCCATAAGCAAATGCATGGACTTTGTTAGGCCAATTTTAGACTTTAGCCCCCCCTAAATTCATGCTCAGCCCCACTAAAATTTTTGCAATTAGCTCCATAAACTCAAACATTTATTATTGTCTCTTTCCCCTTTACATTTGATATGAAACGGCGGCTGCTTCTTCACGTCTTTCTGCACATTTTTCAATCGGCTCAGACAGCGGCAGCACAGAGCGAGAAACGGAGATCGATGTGTGTGTTTATGGATAGACTGATAGATTTACATCTGTTCAGTTCTTTACTATAAATACAGTTTATAAAATGTCACGAGGGAGGGAATTTTACACTAAGTTTCTTCTTCGGGTTTCGGGTTCGGCCAAAGTCACGTGCATTTTCGGAAGCGGAGCTGCGCACGAAGTCACGGGTGAAGTTTGAATTTTACATAATTTTACACCAAGTTTCTTCTTTGGGTTTGGCCAAATATATAGGTAGACAGACAGACAGACAGACAGACAGACAGACAGATAAAAAAAAATTACCTGTGACTTCGCGCGCGGCTCTGCTTCCAAAAATAATATATAATATATATTATATAATATTTACATACTAAATATAATATAATATAATATAATATAATATAATATAATATAATATAATATAATATAATATAATATAATATAATATAATATATGTAAGAACTGTGTCTATTTGTTCAGAATGTATTGTAGCTGATTACATGGACTATACTATACATTGCAGACTTATGACATTGTGAGTTCAGACAGTATGATTACACGTATAATGTGCTCAGGCTGATTTCTTCCATGTGCCACCTGGTGGGAATTCTGTGAAGTACAACATTTGGATGTAAATTGCAAGGCGCGGACTCACAGAAGCGCGCGGCACTCAGCGGGAAGAATTGCGTCATGCCGCAGAAAAAAAACGCTCATTTTTAAATGCCCCATCTGTAGTTGTGAAACTTAAAAAGCCAGGTGTGGGGAGGGAGAAGGAGTTTTACTGTTTAAGACGAGGCGAGGGGCGGATTCCACACACACACGCATACAAATACATGGCGCCTGCGCGCACAAATGGAAACACTTTTCTGTCTGGATTTATTTTTACTTTTTTTTTTAATGTTAAGTGCAGGTTAATTTGTTTTATTTTTACTTTATATGTTGTATTAATTATTTTAATGTATTTATTGTTTTGGGCTGTAGAACGAATCATTTGAGTTTTCATTATTTCTTATGGGAAAAGTCTATTTGGTTTATGAGTGTTTTTGGACTATGAGCCCGCTTCCAAAATGAATTATGCTCGTAATCCAAGGTTCCACTGTACATATAATTATATATATATATATATTTTTTTTCAGTTTTGCTACTTTTTTTCCTCTACAAAATTGATAAAGCACATTTAATTTTAGTAAAGTATATTCATTCAGTCATATAATTCATTTGCTTTAAATAAATAAGACAGTTTCTGTGGGCACCAACAAATGCAAACAAGCTGTCTTTTAAATTATGAGCGATTGTAATTCATCAACAGTTGTACATGAGCACAAAAATACGTGAGGGAAAAAAGACAGAGACGGAGACTAATGATCAGTGCAAATGAAAAATTTATTGGCACATTTAATTCGATTATTCGTTCTTTGTGGTTATCTCGCAGCACATGGCTTCATGCATTTAAAGGTCACTTGATCATCAGATTTAGATCAGTCTTCAACCAGAGAGAGAGAGAGAGAGAGAGAGAGAGAGAGGAATAAGGTCTCGACTTGTAAACTGCAAGGTATTTAAAATCTGCTCGCTTGTGGAGAAAAACATCAAACACAGAGATGTTAACATGATTACACAGGTCTAGTAAAAAAGAAGAAATGGAGTACGTAAAGAAGAAATAAAAGGATTTACCATAGAAATGCTACTCTAGTGTTTAATCAAATAAATCACGTTTAGTCTTAATCTGTGCACTTTTTTTCAGTAAATATCATCTTCCAAGTTCATCAAAACACTGTTGTTATTGTTGATCTGTCTGGTCTCCTTATATGAATTGTCTTGTAGAGTGACAATTATTCTATTAATGATTTATGTAGTAGATTGTGCAGAATGTTAGAGTGAAACCAAACTTATCGTTCTTAAAACCAGAAATATTTTGATTATTAAAAGTTGCTGAACTTTTCTGAAGAATTCCCATGAAAAAGTCATATGGAGAAGAAAACGTCTTCCGAGACTCTCAGTGAGACACACATGGGGAGGTGTACTCTGTTACAGCGCTCTCATCTGGAGAAGGAGGACAAAACAGAAACCAGCGTTAAGTTCTGGTAGGGCTCAAGACATTTTTGTTTGTTTATACTGTAGATGTTGAGCTTTTACTGGTTGATAAAGAAGTGAAGATGAACACGTACTGGTCTCGTAGTAGTCGTAGACCGTCACAACAGCTGGTTTCAGGTTGTTGACTACAATGTCCTGCGCGATGCTCATGGTGTAAACCTCCTTCTCTCCATGAACCAGCTAAAACAGACAGACGTCAATTCAATCATTCCTGTTCTCTGTATACAAATGAACCCCTTCCTGTTCATTCCTGCTGTAATTTGAGATTTTTCTGACATTTTTAAAACAGCTGAGTAAATCTTTTTGTGGATTGTCTGTAAAGTGACAAGTGCAGTGCCTGGGTGCGAGATCCACTTTTACTTATTCACAAACTGATATGGAGTCAAAGCGTTGGCCGTGCGTTAGGTGAAGGGAGCATCTTGGTGTGTGTGTGTGTGTGTGTGTGTGTGTGTGTGTGTGCGTGTGTGTGTGTGTGTGGTCTTACTCCATTCAGGTAGATAAACGTGTCACCATCTATTTGATCCACACGTTTCACAGCTCCAGTACTCAACTAGAATAAGAATAAAATTGAGCCATTAATTCGATAAGCTCTTAGTGAGCTGAGGTTTTGATAAATTATGTCTCAAATTAAACAGTCGACATTACATTTGTTTTGCTGTTCACGAGATGAACAGACGTCTTGTTCAGGCTGAATCCAGAAAGAGGCTTGATGTCGATGATCACCATGTTGGTCTCTGAACGTTGGCCGTTATACCTGCAGTTAAAATACCACTAATTTCAAAAGCTGAATCCGAAACATTATATATATACTGTATAATGTCCTTAGTTATATCTAATTATATCGCTATAAACTATATTGTGTCAATGGCTAATTCTTTCCTGAGTGACATCACATTGAGTGACATCATAGTGTGATTGTGACGTTGTGACACCCGGATGGTGAGGGAACATGTGCTTGCTTGCTTCCGCTCATCATTGCTTGCAGCTTTGCATATTTGTTGGTAATTTCATGTAATTATTTTTGATTCTGGTCCAATAGAATAAACAGATGCAGTAGAACTCACGTGACTGTGATGGTCAGTTCCAGAGACAGATTTTGGGCGTTGCAGTTTCCAGAAGCTGCGGCTGAGATGGTGAATGAAGAGTGATCAGGTGGAGGAGGGATGTTGTACTGCAGAGCAAACTAGAAGAACAAAATGCAATATTAGCACAGCTCACTTACCCAGACTGCATGTCCGAGAACCTGATCCACCAACCTGCATGTACACGTAGCCTTGTCCTTTGGCACTGATCCTGTAATCTCCACGGACCTCATGCAGCTGAGACTCCTGATACAGCAGCCTGTTGTTCTGTGTGATGTTAAATATGTTCTTCACCTTTGATGGTGATGTTACAGTAACAGTTACACCATCTTTGGGACTGTAGGTGGACTGACTGTATTTCGCCAGAGCCTGGAGAGCCACCACGGTGTCCTAGAGGACGGACAAGAAGACGATAAGAACAACTTGTAGATCCGTCATTTAATGCTGGTATTTTATTTATTTATTAATTTTTTTTTTAGAGAAAATCCAGCATCGACCCTTACATACTGTAAATATTAAATGGATTTACTATACTGTTACTCATTAAACATAGCTTCTCAGGACACACAACATGTCTGTCCAAGCACTTAAGATGCTATATTTCCTTCTAAACAAAATCTTTTGATTTTTTTTGGTGTATTTTGTTTTGGGGTAAAAGTTGAATTTTGAAATGCAAAGCATATTTCCTTTTAAAAAGTGTGAGGTTGATCATGTTTAGATGTCTGTACCTGAGTAGATTCGAAGCCCCCAAAGGCATTTTGCTGCCGGGAAAGCCAGTAGACGATGTTGGCGCTGTAACCCAGATCAAACCCAGGCATCACAGGTCCAGACATCAGACCCAGGAGCACATACGCCGTCATCTCCACCTCCAAGGAGGTCTTCACTGACTTATCATTCGTATTGCTCCAGTGCCTCCCATCTGCTGATGGAGATATTAGACACGTACTCAGGTCATTGACCCCCATCCCTCCAGTGAGCACCAAATTATACACCGACATTGTCTAACATTTCCACAAGTTCACCAAGACAAAGCAAATTCATTTCAGTCAAATCACTGACATTCTCAAATATGTCCATAACTCAACTAATAAAATATACACAGCATGCAAATTTAATTTAAAGCACACAAATAAAACCCAATCAAAACCCAACATTCTCCAGAAATTACAGTCACTGGCACAGCGTGATGTTTTTTTTTTATTTTATTTTTATTTTTTTTATTTAGACGTCGCCATTGTTCATAAAAACTCTCAAATACCAACAATCCATGATCGGTTCCATAATTATTTCCACATTCATAATCACCTACACATCACTTGCACTACATCATCTCCAGTGAAGCTCCACCACCATATTCTCCATCCTAAGTGGAGTTCAAGTCAAAGAAGGACTCATTATGAAATTTCTGGTAATTGAAGGTGTAAAAGTGGTTGACGTTAAGCACAGTGCCGTGATTAGACTCTTAGCTGATGTAAAACATTTGAAGGGTGCAAATATTTAGTTCAACTCTCTACCTGTGTTCTGTTATTCTCCCCAACCAAAAGACCCACTTTGGCTTGAACACCACTCAGTAGAAAAGGACTTGGAAAGTATTTACTCTACCACACTGCAGAGTCTTTCTTAGAGCTCCACCCCAACATCCAGAGGAGGAGCAACGGGCATCTAGAAAGGTTGAGTCCTCTGTCAAAAGTGTTTTAGAAAATGGAGAAAGTGGACAAGCAAGAAAGTACCTCATGGGTTTCTTAAGGGTGACAGGACTGGGCCAAGAGGATTCACAATGCAAGCAAGATGAGGAAGATCAGGACCAGAAGGTGGCGGTAATGCAACATACAGTAGAGGATGGCGACTGCCAGTAAACACCAGGAAGACAAGAAGACAAATACAATCGGCTTGTTTAAGCTTCACCCAGTACAGAATAGATAGAAGAGGATGGATGGATCTCGTACTTGTGTGTGAATAAGAGACTTGAGAAAAACACATTCCAGCCTTTTGTCGAGCTAGAACTCTGATCCATCTCAATGCTTTAACACGGCTAAAAGTGACATTATAACGAGATTTCAAGATTCGTCTACTGTAAAAACCCAACAGACACCAAAAAGAATGGAACCTCTTCTGTTCTCCAACAAATATTTGCCTAAAAGTGGAGACTCGATGTTTTAAACCGAGATTTATTTATTTATTTATTTTTTGCCTTTGAGAAAGTTCCTATGTTAATAGCTGTTTATTAAATGCTACAGATCCTTAGTCAGCATGTATCATCTCTAAATCAAACTCAGATCCCGAGTTGCTCAAACCTGGCCTGTGTTTGGACTACACGTTTACCTTTGAGCTTTAGGAGTGTGAGGGGAGAATTTCCCCGAACGTTTAGATAGATGTAGGAACAGCAAACCTGCAACTATGCCTTTTGAGCACATCTCTGCCATGAGCGTGCTCCTAATCGCCTGATCTCCAGCCAGGGTGAAGGTGTAGAAGAGCAGAGCCTTGGTGTAGGTGGAGGTCACCTTAGGGTACGCGTTCCTCAGGTACGTAAGACTCTTGTTCACCACGGGATCCTGCCGTGCAAATAGCAGATTAACAAATATAATATATCATGTGATCCCTGACAAAGCGACTTCGTTAAACCAAAGAATGTGTGTGTACAAAAGTAAATAAACCGAATGTCACTGTGAGCAATGAGAATTTAAGAATTTAGTTCTGGCTGTTTGTTTTCTAACCTCATTTGCAAAGTGTTTTTTTTTCACCCTCCCTGACCTACTAGCTGTTGTAAACTTGCGAATGTTCATGTATTTTGTAAGCAAAGTTGCATTTTTGTGAAGAAAAAAAAAAACAATAATGAGACTGAAGTGCAATCAATTAAAAAATTCTATCCATTAATTTGTTAGACTAATTGTCTTCCTAGTAAAATACTGTAATGACTGATTTTAAATGAATCACTGCTTTCTTTCACACTTCCGGCACTGTGTTTATCATTGTTGTGTTTATACTGTTTATTATAACATCTGTAATAATCCCACATTCAATGACATCACTCACTGTAACTGTGTAATTGAGTTCAAGCATTGCAGCTGTGACGTATGCCGATAGGGTCACGTCATCATTCACTCCTCCCTGAGAAAGAGACAGAGACAGAGAGAGAGAGAGAGAGAGAGAGACAGGGAGAGACACAGAGAGAGAGAGAGAGAGAGAGAGAGAGACAGAGAGAGAGAGAGAGACAGAGAGAGAGAGACAGAGAGAGACAGAGACACAGAGAGAGAGACAGAGACACAGAGAGAGAGACACAGAGAGAGAGAGACAGAGAGAGAGAGAGACAGAGAGAGAGAGAGAGAGAGAGAGACAGAGAGAGAGACAGAGAGAGAGAGAGACAGACAGTTGTTCTAGAG
>JAAGKR010005921.1:0-47076 GCA_011419295.1 Clarias macrocephalus
TAACAGTTAGTAAGACATCCGAAAACACAAGTCTAGTAGCATTACTATGTGCTTTTTGCTATGGCACTACTAATGCTGACCTACTACATTACTAGAGGCAACGAAATACGAAATATAAGAAAAATAACTAAATAAATAAATAAATAAATAAATAAATACATCAATATTACTATATTAATGATGAGCATTGGTGGTTCAGTGCTAGGTTTGTCACCTGCCATGCTACAGGCCCAAGTTTAGTTTTCCATCCAAAACCCAAACGTTAGATACTGGATGCAGTGTTGATCCTAGATCCTAGCCCAGATAAAATGGGTGGGTTGTGTCAGGAAGGGCATCCAATGTAAAACATGTGCAAGTTGCGTGCAGATCGGATGGTCCGCTGTGGCGACCACACGTCGGGAGAAACGTTAATAATATTAATAAATACACATAGCAAAGATTGAGGTAAAAATCAATTAAACCTCTTGACTTGCATCTCGGCGGCACGGTGGTATAGTGGTTAGCACTGTCGCCTTGCACCGCCAGGGGCTGGGTTCGATTCCCGTCTCTGTGTGCATGGAGTTTGCATGTTCTCCCCGTGCTTGGTGGGTTTCCTCCCACAGTCCAAAGACATGTAGGTTAGGCTAATTGGCATTCCCAAATTGCCTGGTATAGATGATGAGTGAGTGACTTGTATCTCTATGATTTTAGACATTTTGCTGCTGCCACATGATTGGATAACTGTTTAAATAAAGAAGTATACGGATGCTTCTGTAAAGCAGATTGTAAAGTGGACTGTAATTTTATTTTATCATAACAGACAAATGTTATTTTCAGCATTTTGATTTGGCTTTATATATATATATATATATATATATATATAAATTAAAAAATAAAAATCCAGATAGCATTGTTATATTAAACAACAGTTTGTTTAGTAACTGCTTCTAAGTTATTCCAAATTGCCCCAGAACCACCTGGGTTGTGTTACACAAGCTTGTTTCACCAGCTAAAAATTTAACTAGCTTCTGGACACTGCATTGTGTACATGGTGTAGCTTTGCATTTATGCTATTTTGGAACAGAACAGTTAGTTAGCTATTAAGTGTTTAACTTAAAATGTCAGTACTATTTAATGTTACCTGCACATTATTTTATGAAGTGTAAAGTGCAGCATATTCCACAGCATCGTCTCCTTTGCAACAAATGAATTGCTAATTCTAGCAACCAGGAGGAATCACATATTTGTACACTGTCTGAGGTAACACCTGCTACAAATTAATATTCTTATTACCTTCTTCATCCATTTCCTTGTTTCATTTTTAAATAAGTTGCAAAGTCCACCACAGCATTTTGCATATGCTAAGAATAGATGCTAGCAATGGCTAGGACAGTCATTTATCTGTGTGGTAAAGCATGAAGCAGGTAATCAGGTAATCATCAGAAATCCTTTCTGTCATATTTTTGGCTTTGAAATACACTTTGAACATAATTATAATCAAAAATATATAGTAGCCTAATGTCATTTAATAGTACTTCTGTAATCATGGTAGTTATGCGCCTGAAAAAGTCATTAAGTATGAAACAGTACTCCAAACTATACAAACACAGCAACAATGCAACTTATAGCGAGCTTCACAACCAAGGAGAGAAAAACACAATACTTCATTGAGGTGACTAATAACTAGAACCAATACGGTAAACTAGTGTAAACTAGGGTAAACAATGTCCCGATCCCAGCAGGATGTAGGGGGTTGGGGATGAAATCATCATAAACCTCTACTGTAGGTGAGGGACAGAAGGGTGGCAGGATACATTGAGATCCTGGCCAGTGCCCTCTGATGGTCTCGGGAGAAATTTTCCATGTTCAAAATGGCCCGATCATACAGCCAACAAAACTTACAGTCTTATGCATAAGTTTAGGCACCCCTTGATAAATAACAGATTTTGGTGATTTTTAATTGAAAAGATGTTAACACGGTCTCTCTTGGAAATGGAAAAAATGTTTTCAGCAAAAAAAATAAAAAATCAAGACATTATTGTGGCACTGTGCAACAGTTTGGGCACCCTACATAATCAGTACTTAGTAACACCTCCTCTCGCAGATATCACAGCTTGCAAACGCTTTTTATAGCCAGCAAAAAGTCGATTCTTGTACTTGGAATTTTCTCCCATTCTTCCTTGCAAAAGGCTTCTAGTTCTGTAATATTCTTTGGTCGTCTTGCATCCACAGCTCTTTCTAAGATCTACAGTACCCACAAATTTTCAATGATGTTTAAATCAGGGGACTGTGATGGCCATTCCAAAACCTTCAACGTGCGTATCTTGAGGTATTCCATAGTGGATTTCGAGGTATGGTTAGGATCATTGTCCTGTTGTAGAAGCCATCCTCTTTTCAGCTTCAGCATTTTTACAGATGTTGTGATGTTTGCTTCCAGAATTTTCTAGTACAGTATTTAGTGGAATCCATTCTTCCCTCCACCCGTGCAATGTTTCCTGTGCCACTGGCTGCAACACAACCCCAAAGCATGATAGATCCACCCCATGCTTGGTAGTTGGTAAGGTGTCATTTTCATGAAATGCTGCTCCTTTTTTTCTCCAAACATGCCTTTGCTGATTGTGGCCAAAGAGTTCTATTTTAACTTCATCAGTCCACAGCACTTGTTTCCAAAACGCATCAAGCTTCTGTAGATGTTCTGTTGCATACTTCTGACGTTGGATTTTATGATGGGGACGCAGGTAAGGTTTTCTTCTGCTGACTCTTCCATGAAGGTCTTGTCTGTACAAGCATACTGTAGCTGCACAGTGGAACATTGCACCACCACACCTGAGTCTGCTAAATCTTCCTGCAGATTTTTTGCCGTCAAGTGGGGGTTGATTTGTTTTTCTGATCAGCATATGAGCAGTTCTCTCCGAGAGTTTTCTTGGTCTTCCAGATCTAATCTTGTCCTCCACAGTTCTCCTGAACTGCAATCTCTTAATTACATTTCTCACTGTGGAAACTGCAAGCTGAGAACACTTTGCTATCTTCTTGTAGCCTTCTCCTGCTACAGGAAATCCAAATAAAAAAATCACCAAAATCTGTTATTTATCAAGGGGTGCCTAAACTTTTGCATAAAACTGTAAATATGGTGAAAGATAATATTCATAGATTTTAAATAGAGGCGTAACTGCTACTTTTATTAGAGTGTAAAACTCTAAAGGTCTGTGATAATTGAAATAATTTTCATGGAACTAAAGTAAGTATTGATGTGTCATGTGAGGTGATGCTACATGCAGTGCTCCTGGTTTCGAATAGGGCTTTAGTCTACAAAACATTTGAAAACGTTTCAAACAGATGGAAATGTGGATGTTTTCTGTGAAAATAAATTGTGGCCTTAGTGTTGTTTTTTCATTTCTCATTTTATTACTGATGTGTGGAGAATTCATTACAGCAACATATCAAATCTCTGCAAATGCAGTCCTTAAGGCATTTGGAAATATTCTCCATACTTGTTTCCAGGAAGGTGTTCACCTAAACAGATGTGTCGAGTATATGTCCAATTACATCCTAATCACCAAATTGCAGCAATCAGCAGATGGTTTCGGAGACCTGGCCTGGCCCCAGTGCTGGAACAAAACGCAGACACCGTTTACGTTGGACTATGGGAATCAATGGCTGCTGAAAGATGCAGGTGTGAACAATCATGCTGTGTTCAAAGGGAGATGAGTGCATGATTATTGAGCTATTTTGGAGATGTGCACAAACCAGATAATAAACATTCTCAGCCAATTTTCCCAGAAAAATCTCCTTGGTTTGCATAGTTAACATAACATTGATTTTCATTAGCCTTGTTACTTTAATTAAAAGAATAAGATATGGCAGAATGAACTCAAAAGCACATTTTAGATCACTGTTGGTAGACTCCATTAACATTTATTTTAGTTCAATTGAAAACCAGCAGGAACCAGATGTTTGGAAAATTAGATAAAAATCAGCAAGAGAAATATTTTTATGGGTCAGCCAAGAGGAAAAATAACACTCTCTTCACATTCTACAGATAGAATGCGGCACATTATTAATTGATTTTCTCCATCTGATTTGTCATTGTATTTAGACAGACAGCTTTTCCTCCAAAGTCATAAATCTTGTGATTAAATTGCTTCATGCTTGACTTTTCACAGACACAAACGCACCCACACACCCACACACACACACACACACACACACACACACACACACACACACACACACACACACACACACACAAATAGCTAATGAAGATCTTCACACAAGCTTAAAAAAATACATTTGGAAAATGTGGGTTAGTGTGAGTGGATGTCTGCAAGAAGTTTTGTTACATGTTCAATTGTCTTAATCAGGGCTTACCAGGTATACTGCAATCAGCTATAACATTAACACAACAAAATATTAACACACTAGCATTGATTATTAATTATACATCAGGACATGGAGATCCAAGGACACCAATGCTTAAGGGGACCAAATACCAGCCCAGTTGTTTGGCCAGAAAAACCACTATAGCGCAAAGCAGTGAAAATAGTCAATGCTGGCCACCATAGAAAGTGGACCACAGCCTGCCACACGTTGAGTCCAGCTGGCAAAGAGCCCAAGGCACCAAAGCACCAGTGCATCAGAGCCTGCTGTGTATATGGCTTAGCAGGGAATGAGTTCAAGGATGTTTAAATTCCCCAAAGCCCAATCCATTTCAGCACCTACTGTATGTGACGCCACCTTGCAACCCACAGGAGTCATGTCCCGAATGCCAGAGCTGCCCAGGTGGCACAAGTGGAACCTACACAATTCTGGGCATGATGTTTCGCATTGTAATGGTAATGTTATAGCTGATTGGTCTATCTCAGCAGCCTTTGTATGGAATGTGGGAATACACCCTTGGGATACCAGGTCCATCATGGTACAATGCTACAGATAATTTGATGGTTGTAGGCCATTTTTAAAATAATTTTATCATCATCTTGAAAATGTTCAAAAAGTTTCTGCCCTGACATTGTTTTCATGTAAATGTCATCCAATATGTGGCAGGACACTAGTTCATGAACTCAATTCATTGTCTGTGTCCATGGTAACAGTGAAAACAAGCAGACAGGTTTAATACAGGATAATGCATAAGGGAGACATAAACAACAACCAGAAAATACTGTACACTGAATGCACACAAAAAATACACACCATATTTCTATGTATTGCCTTTATTTTTCGATTATAGCACATATTCACCATGGCACTGTTTCAATAACTGTATGAAACATCATGACATTTATTTTCATAAATACATTTATTTCCAGATTTGCAATGTTAAGATCTTGTATTAATGACAGGAGAGTTTAACCACTCCTTAAAGTCTTCTCCAGCGCATCCCTGTCATTCAGTACAGTCTGGTATTCAATTTATTTTATTGCCACATAATGCTGCTGAGCCTAGATGTGACCAACTGAAGCAGTACTGCCTCTGGAGGCTTGTACCATGGCACTATGCATGATGAGTTTCATGTGGTTCCCCTTTTACCCTGATGCATCCGTCACTAATTCTGGAGTTATCATACCACATCACCTTTTTCCATTGCTACAAAACTCATCGTTATTCACATTGAAGCCTTTTTCCTCATTAGTTTAACTAATAAATGGTTTTCTTATGACCACACAGCTGTGTAGTCCTAATGCTTAGAATTCTCATTTCACTAAAATATTTTTATTTTAGAATTATTTTGACATATGCAGGTTTCTTTACTTGTTCTTTTTCTAACCATAGGGTAAATGGCCCAATGCCCCTTCAATGATGGTGACTCTGGCATTCATTCATTTATCTTCTATACTGCATATCATATACAGGGCCGCTGGACAGGGTGCCAATCAATCGCAGGGCACGCACACACATAGAGAAATTTGGGAAAGCTGACAGCATGGCCAAGGTAACCCTGTATCCAATGAAGTGTTACGTACAGTAGAACTGATCGCCACCTAACGGTTCTTTTCTCAGCTGTTTGCACGATTTGAGGAGAAAAAGGGGCTCCATTGTCTAAGCAAGAGGTACTTCACTGGGCAAAGAATGTTACTGTGTAAGCATCCTTGACTGCAAGCCAAAAGGCACATTCTTTCATTAAATAGCGTTTAACATATGCTATGGGTACCCCTTAACAGGTGTCGTTGTTGAAGCAGCAAATTGGAGTTCACCATCCACCATGTTGGAGTGCCTCACACTCAGAGTTTAAGTGATTCTTGCTCACAATATGGAACAACATCATCTCATTCTCAATTGAATACGTACCCAATAGGATTTTAGGGTTGCGGAAACAGTGTGGTGATGTCAATTTTGCAGTGTTACGCATGTTGGGACAATGTTGGCATTAGTTTGTTTTTCATCAAAATCAGATTACTTTGCCCATCACTTGTCTTCAAATGATCCAAAATGTGGCGTCTAAGCTCCTGACCTAATCGATAAACGCCTATTTTTTTTTTTTTTATATATTTCTTTACACTGGTAAAAATTCAGTTTAAACTTTTAGTAATACAGCCATATGTCACCGGTAGATCTATGACATCCTCCGATTAGAGTATATACACAATTCTGAGTATAGAGTATTAGAGTATATACACAATTCTGCAGAATTGATACCAAATTCCGAGTGGATTCAAATTTAGGTAGATGAGGTGGAAGTACTACATACTTAAGCCTGGGCCATAAGAGAATATTCTATTTAAAGCTACGAAATGCAGGTACATAACTTTCTCCACAAACACCGTATAACAGTAATTAGTAATAAGGAAGCTAAGCTGCACCTCACGGTAATATTTAAGAAAGTAAGTTAACATACTTATTTCAAATTAATATGCAGTACTAATGTGAGTGATTTTTTATCACCATCAGGGAGCATTGTGCGTACTCGAGTGACTCTTGTCCTCAGCAGAAACAGTATAAGCACTCAAGTAATTAATAGTCAAATTTTATTTCACATGAGCAAATCCCAACCTTAATAAGGCTCAGCATTACACTTGATTGATGATGAACCTCAAGGCAAAGCAAAAGCAATGCTTTGATTGGCCATAATTCCTCATAGAATATGTTTTATGCATGAGCTATTCCTTATGATCAAACTTTGTTGAAACAGGATTAGTCAAGAGTGTACTGTATATGGCAGTGGGCAGGTCAAAAGCATGTACTAATGCAAGAGTAGGTTTCCAAAATGGAAACCTGGACCACAAAAAAAAGCCTGAAATTACACAACTTACAAAAACAGTCAAAGTTTACTTAACAGAAACAATGGAGGTCTAGTTTAATGCTGAGTGATGAACAGCTGCTTGGAGCTTTACTCATGGATCTACCATATAGAACTTTGGAAATAACTTGCAGCCTTTCACTCCAACTCCAGATGGTGGAGTCATCTCCCCAGAGCATGATAAGAATAGTAAAGACCTTGGCACTGTTGGTGCAACATTCATATGGATCTCACAAGCAACTCCTGGAAAAGGAACAAGGGAATGGAAGGAATGGTGCTGTCTTTTTGAATGTGTGTCTCTGTATAAGCAGACGCACATACAGTATGCCGCCACTAAAGACTTCGAATCTGAATCAAATGGTCAAATTACAAATCAAAAGAAATCAAATCAAAAGAAACAACTTCAATTAAGCGTCTGACTCTTAAACAGGAATACCAAATGAAAACAATCATCATATTTATTATAGACATGATGTTCAACAATTCAACAGGAGAATAAAGAAACAGCCCAACAAACCATGCTAACATCAAGGAAGAGACGCTATTAAGCATGAATCAGCATGAGGCCATTTGCATAATTTTAACATAATCCACTGTTAGCAACATTAATGGAACTGTTTCTTTGAAGAATGTGATAAACAACAAAATTAACATAGTATACAAAAATAACAACAGACCTAAAAAATATATATATTTCAAGTGAAGCCTTGGCTGATATGAACTATTGATTCGACGATCAGTGATTAAGTGGGAGAAATGAACACAAAATCGGCAGACAAAACAACATTGAACAACAACAATGACACTATAACAGCTGAATGTACATACACTGCAATTATATGGATTGAGTATAAAATACATTACAGTCATGTGTGAAAGTTATTGCCCCCTCTTTTAATTCTGTGTTGGTTTGTTTTTTGTTTAGTTTTTTTGGTGTAAAAACTAGAAAATCATCTGATTGTAGCAAGTCTAAGTGAAGTCAACTAATTAGTTCAAGCTATTGAATCATTGGGTACTTAGTATTGCCTACATGTGTTTTTGGCTTATTTTTTTTAAATATATATATATATATATACAGTATAATGGCAGTGAAAAAGTCATATGTTGCTGTTTTTCTGAGGTTGTAGTTGCCTCACACTAAGACCTGCTATGATCAAATTATTATTATTTTTTTACACACACACACACACACACACACACACACACACACACACACACACACACACACACACACACACACACACACACACAAAGAATTAAAAAGAGGGGACACTAACTTTTACATATGAATGTATGTGTCTGATAATTATTTTTTATTCTTTGGGAAATATCTCATTATGTGGTTGTGCAAAAATGTGTAGGTTACCAATTTTCTCTCATAAATATCTACATCTGCAAAAAAAAAGTGTAAAAATTTGGAAAACTCACTGGCACAATAGTCAAAGCCAGTAATTAGCTGTGAGAATTCTGTAGTGTCTACAATATTTTTGACTTAGAACTGAGAAACGAATAAAAGAACAGCTGATTATGTGTTAGGAAAACAAACAGATTAAAAGAGCAACATTACGGTTTAATTGTATTCACTGTTGGTATTTCATGTCAGGTGTGTGCTTGCATTGTGACAATAGCCTCTTGCCTCTCAAATTAAAATTACTGAAAGAACTCTTTAGATCACTGGGGTTTGCAGCAATCTGAAATCCACTTTGCACAATTAAGCCTGCTGTGTTTTGAAAATACCAGAGGTTTATTGATTTTAAAAGGTTTTTTTTTTTTTAACTCCCCATTGAGCGCTTGCTTACTGTACTTGAGCAGCAAATCTGAATAGGTGCATATGCTTCCAGAATACGGAAACCTCACATTATATTAGTATGTTTCCAATGTGCCATGTAGTTGGATGGGAATTTTTTATTCAATACATATTGCTGCAAACACAAAAAATAAACGGGCATTCTGTTTGCCTATCCTAAGAAAGAGAAGAAAAAAGTCTTCCTTTTAATTATCGTTATTATTGCATTAAACACATTTTTTTCCAGGGTAGGAACCATTTAACCAGGACTTGCGGCTAGCGTTCCTTAAACACCCCTTCTATTTATTACTTTTACTGTCAAAAGAAGTACAACTGCAGTAATAGATACATAAAATAAAATAAAATTTTTTTTGTGTTACTAAAAGCAAAAATTAACTATAGGGTAATTTATGATCAGGCAAGCAGTAGCTTTCAGCAGAAAAGAAAGCATAATCTATAAAAATAAAAATAAAAAAGTTTTTTTTTTTTACGTAGTCCCTGTCATTAAATAGATTTTTTTTCAATTGATCGGCATTGTTACAGTACATGTAGTACCTTATGATGTCTGTTCATTGTTTTTTAACATGGCTGAAAACACTTACATTAGTTCACTTTTTGAGCGGTATCTTTTCCTTAGTACGCTAATCACTGGCCTGATCATCTGTCATCATCTACACCTGATTCTCACTGAACATACCTTAAGATGTTTTTTCTTTTTGCATTTTGAATGATTCATAGGTCATTTAACAAACAAAAAGGATCATCTGAAACTGGTTAGGTAAAGGGACTCAACTGAAAATGAGAATCAAAAACTTGGCAAACATGAAAGCCAAAAAGTCTTGAAATTTTGTTAGAACAAATACAAAAGTTTCTGCTTTTTAAGTGGAAAATTTCAATTATTATGTTTATATAATCACTTTTGATGGACTCCAATCATTTTGAAGAATGCCAATAATGCTGGAGGATATGAAGATGTTGATGTTTTAGTTTCCATTTTTCCATTCCATCTTCATGATTAAGGTTTATGAGGAAAAATAAATCCTGAGAAAATGTTTAGCTTTCCAGACTTGCAATAAAGCTAATACATCCATTACATTCACTGCTCAATCCTGTTCTGTCCAAAGCTAGCATTAAAGCATTGAAATGAGGCATCTCATTGTCTGAGCGTATAAACAAGAAGACACCAAATCATGACTGTACAAACACCCTTTAAACAGTAATGTACAAATACAGAGCTGTAATTTGAGTGGAAACCCAGATTCCATTTTGTAACAGATCTATTCTGAAGTGCCTGTATGACAGACATGTCTGTCATTAGATATTATGTACATGACATTTTAAGGAACATTACAAAGAGACCAAAAATGAAAAAAGAAAAAAAAAAACATTTTATTAACAGCAAACATTTCTGTGCTTCAGCGACTAAAGTACTGCATGATGATACTCCAAAGAGTAGCGGAAGTAGGGGAACACACAGAACTTCCTGTAAATATGATGTTCACATACCATGAAATTGCAAGACACAACCAACTCAGTGTCAGGGAAAATTGTCTTTTAATATCAGTTCATTAAAAAAGAAGAAAATTATTAAAAAGAGGTGACATAAATTTCCTCACTAGTCAAATCATTATGGTTTTGAAGTATCCAGTTGGTTCTTGTCTCTCCTGTGTCCTTGACTTCTGCCATACAAATTCAAATAGGAGCATGCTGCACTCTATTCACATGACAACAGTCTGCGTGGCATATGGAGTTACAGTGCAATCTGTATCTGTGTGGTCAGAGCTTCAAGGTATCTGTCACCTGCTGGAAAATACTATTATCCTACCATAAATAAGTTCACAGATGGCCATAGAGCAGAGTTCCATTCACCTGTGGTACACAAACACCACCTACATCGACACTAAAAGCATTAAAGTCAACAGACCACCACATTACTACAAAACAAGTTTTTTTTTTTTTTTTTTTTTTTTTTTTTTTACAACATGTGGTCTTTTCTTCCCACTGAAGATCTTGTTCAGAGTAAAAGTATACAATGAGGTTTCCCAGTGCTTCCTTAAAATCACAGAGCAATTTTCTCACTTCCACATTGTGATGTGGCTCCGTTTTTAAATACTGCCCAGATGCCTGGATATGACCCCCTGAGCCTCGCCACGAATCAGAAAAGGCAGGCCGATGTGCATTGGTGATGTCAGTGCTGATAGGGGAGTGGCTGGCTGGGGTGGTGGGCAGGAAGACAAATCTGTCTGAGGATGGAGCTAGGAGTGAAGGATAGGGGCTTAACAGGGTCTAGATTTTATACCTGCACATGGGTTTCCTGCTGCTGCTGCTGTTGTACATGCAGGCACTGAATGCCTGAAAGGATTTTCTTCTGATGACCAGCCAAAGCAACTCCAATCTTCCCAAGTTCACTAATAATGGACAAGAAGAGTGAAATTACAAAGATGCACATTGAGACCATTTTGCTTATTAAGGAGAGCTTATTAGTAGAGACATTTAGACATTGGTTCACTACTGCCATTACATAACAGCATTTAGGGATTAAATATGGTTTTGATTTGCATAAAAGGGGGAATGGGGTTTCAGAGCCTACAAGGAGAAAAGCTTGGCAGTTTTTACACATTCATATGAATTTAGAGGAGTACCTCTCTCAATGGTAACAAGGTGCATTTGCAGGCTATTTAGTGGCTGAGAAGGCTGGTTTTATTTTTAGCATAGACATGGTTAAAGCACCAGAGTCTAAAATACAAGGATTTTCAAATGCATTAAAATATTCAATAACAAATACAAACTGGTTTACATTAAGTGTGAACGAATGGTGGAAAATAAAAATGGTTTCAAAAACATATATTTTAATTGTTTATTTTTATCCATTAATAAGGTAAGCAAGCAGAAGAAAAATCTAAATCAAATCAATATTTGGTGCGACCCTGCTGGTTTCTAAACAGGGATTTTGTCGAATCAGAGTCATGTGTATGATTAACCAATTGTACCAATTAAACTAATTGTACCAAGCAAGTGCTAATGATCAATTTCATATGTAGGTTGAAACACAGTCAGTGACTGAAATAGAAACAGCTGTACAGGAAGTACTAGATGCTAAGCTGAAGTTGTGGAGGACAGTTTCAAGTAAGGTCTTACATTTATTTGTTGCCTAGGAGAGACTGTGATGTATTTTGTATTTTGAAGAAGCACAAAGAAACGGCTAATGTCTAAGACCGTAGAAAGTGTTTGGCCAAGGAAACTTAACACAGCAGATGAAAGACACATCATACTTGCTTATCTTTGACATCAGATTTCCAGCATTGCCAGCAGCAAACATCTGGCGGAAACCAGTGTGACCTAGGTATACCTATCTACTGCCCGTAATAGTGGTTCTCATGGAAGAATTGTGACCATAAAGCCATATCTCAGACATGGAAACAAAGCTAAGCGACTCAACTACCCAAAAACATACAGTAGGAACTGGGATGCAGAAAAATGGAAGAAGGTGCTTTGGACTGATGAGAATTTGAAATATTTGGCGATAATAGTTGGAAATTTGGTCAGGATTAATAGTGTCCTCTGTGCTAAGAAATACAGGAAGATACGCATCCATCATGCAATACAATGAGGGATACATCTGACTGCACCCAAATTTATTCTGTAGCAGAACAACAACTCCAAACATACATTCAATGTCATTAAGAACTATCTTCAGTGTAGAGAAGAACAAGGAGTCCTAGAAGTGATAGTTTACCTCCACAGTGCCCTTATCACACCATCATTGGCTCTCTGGGATTCCATGAAGAGACAGGAACTCTAGCTAGTTCTCCAAGATGTTTGGAACAACCTACCTGATGTGGTTCTTCAAAAACTGTGTGCCCAAAAGTTGTAAACGGTACTGTACTGTATATGCAGTATACTTAAACCTATGAACAGTTTGACAGCAAATATGAGATAAACACCATTTACAGGATTTCCCAGGAAGCAGCGGCCCTGGAGCTGACAGGGTTAAGGACCTTTGCTCAAGGGCTGAACAGCCTCAACCGTTCAAGCCACCACTGCTCCAAAATGGATGTGTCTCATTTTGCAATCAAACTGTTCATATTAACTCCCTTTTTTGGAAAGCAGTTCAGGACTTTTTAAAGGATGCTTTCTATACTGTTTAGCAGAATCATAACTGTGACACTAACCTTATACTGACATAGAGGACTGAGTCAAGAGTGACGTAGCCAGCGCTGGAGAACTGCTCTTTGTACTGGCTCATCTTAATGGAGTCCAGCCAGTCAGCCACCGTGCTAAATGCAGGCTCTGGAGTTACGGGGTCGTCCCTGAGGACAGAGGGGGGAATAAAGTCATTGCCTTCTCACGCCAGCTCAAACTGACAAGGTACAGTATATGTGAGGATTTTTGTTTTGGAAACGTTTTAATTTCTTGGAATATGAACAAAATACAATATCATCACAGAGCAACATTTAGGTCAAAAATATGATTATGTACAGTGAGATCATCCAGCAAAGGAATCATTTGGCCATTTCTAGAAAATCTGTTTATCGTGGTTATGAAATACAGTATATATTGATTTTGTATTACTAGCTCTGTTTTTCTGTTTGATAATTTTTCTGTCATTTGTTGATAGACTGTCTCTGGATGGTGAATACTGACATTTGCATGTCCATGACATAAATTTTAGATTCATATATTAGAATGTTTACTGACGGTTTACTTTTATGAAAGTACAGATGATGTGTCACTGATTATGTGCCCGAGGTCCGGTATGAAGATGTTTTAATAAATTAGAATTTGATTCCCATTCTATTAATGCATAACATGCAGTCATTGCCCGGATGTGAGAAGAACATACCTTTGATTACTTTAAAGGTCTAAAGAACTGTTTGAGCAAAAAGCTTTATCTTGTAAATAAAATTAACATTTAAGTATAAATACCCACAAATAATACGTATGTAATGTATGGTTACTGCACAACATTACTTAAGTATTCTCCACCTATTATCCATGTTTTTTAGTTCTCTAAGATTAATTAATTATATTTAAAGCAGCCAATTAGACATGAAACAGCCAGAACAGATTTTTTTTTCTAAAACTAAACTGAACAATAATAAAACCTAGTACTGACAATAGAATAGATTTTCTGCATGTTAATTGCATGTGTTTCTGCAATTTATTGGATTCCATTATAAAAGGAATAATTTCCTTTTCCATGCTGAATACAATTATAGTGATGCTCTATATCCAGGATTGGACCCTTGCATCTGTCCAGTTTCAAAGCAGGAAGCAACAAAAGCATGAACTGGAGAAAGAGGGGTCTTTGGAGAAAGCTCCCTGTTGAGTGTGTGTGTGTGTGTGTGTGTGTGTGTGTGTGTGTGTGTGTGTGTGTGTGTGTGTGTGTGTGTGTGTGTGTGTGTGTGTGTGCAATGTGTCATAGGTAGCTCTCACAGAAGCCTTGGAAAGGCATGTCAGAGCTAATCAGCAGACAGAACTTGGACAGTTAGCATGCGGCTTTGCAGATCTGCTAGGATGCCTGATTACAATGTAATCCCTGTACACACATGCACAATCACATCAAGAGGATTTCAGACTCTGCTCCATCCAAATATAAAGAGTGGCCTGTGCCTTTCACTGGACTGAGAGTAAAAGCAGGCACATTTTGCTTTGAAGCTGGTTAGTGCCCAACTAAACAAACCAGCCTTCATCTGCTTTCAGTCTGGATTCTCTCAGAAAACTTTGATTTGGTCATCCACCTGGTTCCTATCTACAATAGCACAGCATCATATCTGCATAACCTTTGCATTTCAAAGTTTTTAACAGAAAACAAAGTTGGTGCTTGCTGACCAAGATCTATAACACATTCTCTATTATAAAAAAAAATATATGATGGGGAAATGAATATTTTAAGCAAAATATCTTCCCAAAATTTCACACTTAGTTTATATTTGTATATACACTGTGTAACCAAAAAAAAAAAATCACCACCTGGATTTAACTAAGCACATTTCTTCTTCAAGGAAGAAAAACATCCTGATTAAGCATGATGGGAAGTCACTTAAAGGCTTAGTGAAATGAGCAACAGCAGAACTCATGACTATGTTTAATAGTAAAGGTAAGAGCATTTCCAAACTCACAATGCGAAGACAACACAAAGGATTAAACATTGGGGTAAACAGCTGTGTTGCCTTAAGAAAAATATTTATCAGTGAGGCTAATTGTAAAAAAAAAAAAGATTCAGTTTGTTAGGGAGCATAAAGAATGGACTGTGGAGCATTGGAAAAAGGTCATGTGGCCTGATGAGCCAAGATTACCCAGATGCATCAGGCATAATCAAAGCAAAGGCGTCCAATGAGGTCCAATGACGTATTAGTGTGTGTGTGTGTGTGACTTTTTTTGGGCTAGGCAGTGTAGATAACCAGGTCTAAGCGTGCCAGTCCATCCTGTACCCCACCTAGTGCCTTGGAGACAACATTAAGACAACAACATGGAGGCAAAAGGGTTCCGATCCATTCTAGGGCCAAAGCACAAACTCACATACAACAGGCATTTTAGAAATGCCAACTATACTGATCTGCATGTTTTTGGACTATCCAAGAATGGGGAGAACATGCAAACTCTCTTCACACTGATCCAAAACCAGAGTATAAAGGAAACCCACCAAGCATGTAGAGAACATGCAAAACAGTCAAAAGATTTGAGGCGGCACCCTGGATGCGCGATACTACAGTGCTAACCACTAAACCGCCATGCCACAGCAAAGACAAAGAATCTGTAAAACAATTGTTGAATTTTTTACATTTCGAAAAATTACTAGTTAACATGAACTCCATGGAGTGGTCAATTTTTTGTTTTTTGTTTTTTGTTTTCATGACTTCATCTTAAGTGTATGTAAACTTCTGACATTAACTGCATAGAATTGATAATCAGTGTTATTCAATTCACCTGTCACTGGTTTAAGTGTTGTGGCTGATCGATGTATGCTGTTCTACAGTAGAAAATAGTTCATAAAAAATTCAAAGGTGTGTCCAAAACCTACACCAGTACTTTAGTGAATAATAACAGAATTCAGACACAGTACAAAAACACAGCTTTCCTAAACCACCTTATATAGAACCGAAAATCAACAACAAATTAGCGATCCATAATTAACCAAACAAGCAATCAGTTTAAACCGACACCCTAAGTCTTTATTTTAGTCCTGGGTGCTTTGTGCACACATAGACATCACTGTAAGTTTAAATTTACAAATTTAAGCCAGTATTCTTTTTTTTTTAATATATCCCACATTCTTGCAAATTTTGATTCCATCTCGTGATAGCATTCAATTAAAAGCTTTGGGTGATAACACAATCCATTGCTAATTAACTGGGGTTGAAAACTTTACCCTAAAATTAGACATATTAATATTTTCTCACCAGACAGTGCTGTTGGCCAGCTGTTTCAAGCTGCTGGGGTTACGGATCAACTGGTCCAAATTGATGACAATCTGTCCAAACTTAGGCCTATCACTGCGGTTCTTCTCCCAGCAGTCCAGCATGAGCTGGTGCAACACCACGGGGCAGTCCATGGGCGCTGGCAGTCTGTAACCCTCATCTATTGCCTTTATCACCTGACGAGGAACAACAGAAAAATCTTCAGTCAAACTAGTGTATTTTAATATTTTAATTTAATAAATATACTGGTCAGGTTTTTTATTTAGCACATATCACTTAGTATGTTTTTTTTTTTTTTTTTGCCTTTTTGTAATTTTTTTATTTTGGGAGATAGAGTTGTGAAGATAACTGGCGAAGTAAGAAAATAATAATAATCCTATAGAATAAAGGCATCTAATGCTACAACCATATGATTAGTGGTTTATAAACAAGCAAAGTTAGCTGTTAGCTCAACAATGGACACAGAACAATAGTTATTCAGATACATGGATATGCAGCATGGATGCTGTTGCCATGGCAAAGGAAAGGAACAGATGGGTTTCTTTTTATGCTGTGAACAAGATTTCTGAATTTCCTCTGAATGTGTCGCTTTAACAAGCATGGAGGTGTCTTATGTCCTGATTATAAATTTGCAAGTTAACTATGCTCTGTAATTTTCTAATCTTGGTTGGTCCCAACTTCCTGTCAAAGCACTTCTTTTCAAGGTAGAAATCAAATGGTTTATTATGTGGAAACTCTAGCCATGAGCTAGGTATGATGGATTCCAATTCTCTTGTTATAAAGCAGCCTGTGAAGAGAAATCTGGAAATCTTCTTGTACCAGATGCATTTGATTGGTTTAGTTTGCAAGAGTTAGTTCTTAGTCTTGAACTGCTGTCAAGGGAATTAAAGTGCTTCGGCAGAGAAATTCTGCAGACTGACGGCAGACAACAGAGAACCTCTTGAAGTTTATATGCCAGGGCACAGAAAGATCACTGAAGGAGAGCTGTCTATGCAGTAACTAGACGGAGTCTCTACAGTATGTTTCTGTAATGAAGAGTAATAAAAGGTGAGGGTAGCAGCCTATCTAACACTGATCTCAGAATGCTGTGCTACAGTAAATGTTCACTGTATTGTATGAATCTGTTGTCCAATTATACTCACGTCCTGATTGGAC
Organism: Clarias macrocephalus; assembly: GCA_011419295.1. NCBI lineage: Eukaryota > Metazoa > Chordata > Actinopteri > Siluriformes > Clariidae > Clarias > Clarias macrocephalus. The sequence continues at coordinate 17,576 of JAAGKR010005921.1, forward strand.
ATCTCCCAGTATGGCCGCTCTCCATAGGATATGACTTCCCACATGGTGATACCATAACTCCACACATCACTAGCTGAAGTAAACTTCCTGTAGGCTATGGCTTCTGGAGCTGTCCACCGGATAGGAATCTTTCCCCCCTGTGACAAACAGGAAAAAAACATACCAGATGAAGTTTAAAGACATGACAAGGATCTAACTATGATTTGTTCATGGTGCACTGCCTTCAAGCACAGACATCTCATACATTTTCAAGGAGTTAAGGCAGAGGTGCCAGATCTTCTCCAGAAAGAGCCAATGTGGATGCAGGCTTTCATTCCAACGAACCCACACGACCCTTTCTGAAGAAGATATGACACCCCTGGGTTAAGGTCAGGACTCTGTGTTGACCAGGTCATATATTAAAATGATTCCTCCTGCTCCCAGAACCACTCTTTCACAATCTGAGTCCTGGAGTACAAACAGTGAAGTCAGGTCATCAGTTGACTTCATTTTATTGCCACATAACGTTGCTGAGCCTAGACCTGACCAATTGGTGCAACCTAATATCATAACACTGCCTCCAAAGGCTTGTCCAGTGGGTGCATAAATTGAGTGCATCGTTTCATGTGCTTCATTTCTTACCCGAACATGCCCATCACTCTGGAAAGGGGTAAATCCAAAATCATCACACCACACAATCTTTTCCCATTGCTCCAAAGTCCAATTTTTATCTATAATCTCAAACTGTGAAACCATTCCTTCTCACTAAAATGTAGTGCTCTTACACTGTAGAAACATGGCTGTTTAGTACCAATTCTGTGCATTCTCATCACACTGTGCATGTAGTTTCATTATTAAACATACTTGTGATTTCTACTGTCGATTTATTAAGATGCAACTTCACCAAGCGTTTAAGAGATCTTCGCTCATTGTTATTCATTTTGACAAGGTGACAGTTACGCTATCCTGTCAGGTTTCAATATGGTATTACCCAGTTCTTTAATTAAATTCCTATAATATCAGCAGAGCATTAGTTATGGTTAAAAGAATGGTTGCTAGCTGACAGAAATTATCACTGCAGTAATTTTCCAATCAAAGGCTCTTAATTATCTGTAGTCCAAACAGTCTTTTTGGCCAGGCAGTGTTTATCTCAAAAATCCCCCTAAACAATATACTTACCAACCATTTTATCATTAGCACTTGTAGAATTGCTCATTTATGCAATGCTCCAATCTGCCAATCATGTGGCAGTAGCATAATGCATAAAATGATGCAGACACCAGTCAAGTCCTTCCTTTAATGTTCACGTCATCCATCAGAATGGAAGTAATGGAAGTAATCTCAGTGATTTTAATTGTGGCATGGATGTTGGCTCTAGATGGGCTGGTATTGGGTTGGGTATTGTATTGGCTACACCTGTTGATTTTTACAGAAAACAGTCTCTAAAGTTTGGACATGGTGCGAAAAATAAAAAACATCACAAGTGAGTCATAGTTCTGTGGGTTGGAAATGCCTTGATGTGAGAGCAACTCAAGATCTTGACATGTGCTTTGCTGCAGGTGCATACATGTTCCTTTTAAAGCGGTCTTTATGTAAACATCCTCTACGCACCAACTACAGTTTTGTTTTATATTCCAGTAATGCATACTTTTATATGATACAGTATTTAACATGATTTGACTGAACTCATTCCTGCTAAAACTCTGCCTGGTGTCTCTCTTTTTTTTTTTTTTTTACATTTTCTCAATTTGAGATGGCTTGCAGTCCCTTTCTTTCTCACTCATACTTAGTTTGTTGATCCAACCAGGCTGATTGATAAGTTGAAAGTTGCTAAATTCTATAATGCTCAAAATGCACAGGGGTAGCATTGTACAGGTAATTACATCCACACACATCTGAATGCACTTTCCAGGGTCACGCTATTAGACAAATAATGGTTATCAAGCAAAACAATGCACAGTTATATTACTACTAAAGAAATACAGTATTTTGGAATAATAATTATCCTTTTTCCCTACACTAAATGTGTAAAATTCTAGATATTCAACACAAACATATAACAGTTAAAAGCTAAGCACATCCAGTTGTTGAGGAGAAATTAGGTCAGTAGTGACTGTTTGCCAAAAGCTTTTAAGTAAGGATGTAGACATTTTGGACAGCTTATTGATACAGCTTGAGTTCAGGTCAAAAGACTATTCTCTCTCTCTCTCTCTCTCTGTGTGTGTGAGAGAGAGAAAGACTTTAGTGATTTGGCAGAATACGCTGTGTTGTTTTCGCCTGCATGAATGCTCAGCTATCCACTACCTCCACTGCCATCCTTGAAGTTTTTCGTCAAACACACACTACTGACCTACTTCTCATTATACAACTAGATCAAGTCTGCCTTTCAATTTTGTTTCATTTTTGTTTCATTTCATTTATACTGGGGAGGGGTGTGCAGCATTAAAGGATAATTAGGATTCTAAAATAAGCCCTTTGCTGTAATGTTCCTGGATTTTTTCTCTTTTTTTTTTTTTTACGAAAATAGAAAAGACAAGGACAGGTGAAAGACAAGAAAAACTAAGAGAGGAGGCAGAAAAAAAAAAAAAAACCTTGTTGCTCACCCTGGTAGTGTACACTGCATCTGGGTCATCCTCTAGCACGCGGGACAGTCCAAAGTCTGATACTTTACACACCAGATTTCCATTTACCAGAATGTTCCTCGCTGCAAGGTCTCTGTGTACATAGTTCATCTCAGACAGATACTGCATCCCAGCAGCAACGCCACGCAGCATGCCCAAAAGCTGAATCACTGTGAACTGGCCATCATGTTTCTATACGTGCCACGATACAAAAACAAACATAGTAACAGCTCGTGTGTGCTCTGTGTATACAATTTGCAACACATTAGAAACCACACAAACTCTTATAAATAACTGCAAATGATCATATTTCTTCATAACTGTCAAAGTCATAAATGTCAACCTATGAATCATGGGGTATATCTTCCTTTTAGCATTTGTGTGACTCAGAGATGCTTCCTAGCCTTTCAGTTTTTGCTCACCATTTCTGTACCTGTCAGCATCACTGCTTTCACAATGATCAGAGTATACACCTTTTTAAAAGTGGAGTATTGCTCCTACCACCCTAAAAATCTATTTTGTCAATCAGTCAGCTTTTTTTTGTCACGGTATTTGTATTTCTGATTTGGCATTCTACAACATTTCATCTGTACTACTTCTCAAATTCTGAAATGTTGCAGTCCATCAAACTCATTTTTTCCTCACGTCATATACACAGATCAGCCTTAACATTTTAACACAACACATCATGCCCAGCATAGTGTAGGTTCCCCTTGCTCTGTCTGAGCAGGTCATGACTCCACAAGGCCTCTGGGGTGTGCTGTGGAATCTGACACCATGATCCTTTCACCAGTTTATGGATGTACAATTTCTACAATTTACAATGTTAATGTATTGATGTTTTGTAGTGTTAATGTTCCAGCTGATTGGTATATACCATTGTTGCATAGCATGGTATTAGGTGTTTACTAGATTCCATCTTCAATTTCAGTAAATTCATTATCCTCAATCTGGCTTAATTAATTTGTTTTTATTTAAATTCACCCAACTATTAATCACAAAACACTGCAGGTAGGGGTAAGAAAAGAAACCCCGCAGCGGCAGCATTGGTGAATAAAATCAGCACTTTGACATACAGTACAGACCAAAAAAGGTTTGGACACACCTTCTCATTCAAAGAGTTTTCTTCACTGTGTTCTTTATTGTGTTCTTTAGCCCAAACGCGTCTCTTCTGCTTGTTGCCTGTCCTTAGCAGTGGTTTCCTAGCAGATATTCTACCATGAAGGCCTGATTCACACAGTCTCCTCTTAACAGTTGTTCTAGAGACGTGTCTGCTGCTAGAACTCTGTGTGGCATTGACCTGCTCTCTGATCTGAGCTGCTGTTAACCTGCGATTTCTGAGGCTGATGACTCGGATGAACTTATCCTCCGCAGCAGAGGTGACTCTCGGTCTTCCTTTCCCGGGGCGGTCCGCATGTGAGCCAGTTTCTTTGTAGCGCTTGATGGTTTTTGTGACTGCACTTGGGGACACTTTCAAAGTTTTCCCAATTTTTCGGACTGACTGACCTTCATTTCTTAAAGTAATGATGGCCACTCGTTTTTCTTTACTTAGCTGCTTTTTTCTTGCCATAATACAAATTCAAACTCTTTGAATGAGAAGGTGTGTCCAAACTTTTAGTCTGTACTGTATTTTATTGGTGGACATTACTGCATGTGATATATCTTAATTGGTTATGTTTTAAAGTTATATTTTTTACACGAGTTCTGCACAAAGCATTGTATGAATCAAGATTTACATTAATTTATACAATAACAGTAAAAAAATTCTATTTTTGAAAATGTAATGTTACTCAGCCCTCAAATATAGTCTCCTAAGATATTTTTGTTATATGCTCCTTGGTAGTGGTAGTCTAGTATGACGAAATATGCCTTGCGGGCTTCGTAGATTTTAGCAAATGCTGAAAAAAAAATTGACCCCTGTGACTTTTGACCAATTTACATTTGTGGTCATTGCCTTAATGCTTGGCTGATATAATTCAGTAATCAGAGATTTTGGCTCCTGGGTATTTATTAATTCATAACCTCTTAAATTTAATGAATTTCCAGAAAATTGCACAGTAGAGATTAATGATATTCTGAGTATAGCTTCCGCTTAGAAAGTCTTCTAAAATTAAAGAAAACGTTACTTCCTCATTGAAATTGTCTGTTTCCATTGTAAATGTGAACAAGAAATACCTTCAGAAATGTGTCCAATGATCCATTCTCCATGTATTCTGTTATTATCATCACAGGTTTACCTACAGATTTGAAAGAGAAGAAGTCAGGCAGTCATGAGAGACAGAAAGAGAGACAGTATTTTTTCACAGAAAAAAATAATAAAAAAGATTCAAAAAGACATTACAAAGTGGCCCAAAAGGCTTTATGTTCCATATTTAATTCATTTCTGACAGAAATGAATGAATGCTGGTAGCATACCCCCATTGACTACCCACCTCTCTTTTTCTACCTGCTGCCTGTTACTCATAGTGACAGCCCCTAATCAAAGCTCTCAATAACAGTCAGGCAGATAATTAGAGTGAGCCGTCTTGGGAGAATATCTTTGTCCAGAAATACCATGAATGGTAATGAGTTCCTATGGAGGGAAGCAAGATGGAGGGGGGGGTGGGGGATTGGAGGGAGAGAAGGAAAGAGGCTCCTGGGGATGTGGTGATGAATTTGCCAAGGGAGGAGGGAAGGGGTGCAAAAATCTGCTAATGGGAAAGTGTGTACTTCCCTCTGCACTGGCAGCTGCCAGCGCCGCATATGGGGCTGAATGAGGGTGGGAGGGAAAGAGACGTTCACACCTGTGTGTCATAAAGTGATTAAAAATTCTCCCTTGATTCCAGTGCAATAACAGAGTGTCAATCAAAACAGCTCCAGCCTGAGCCCCCACCTGTTCTGCGGCTTGAGCAGGACCAACCAAGGGGCTAATCGGCCCTGATTATGAACAAGATTTGATTGGAATGATGGGATAGAAAATTCCCTGCTTGTGCCCTCCAAGCCCTCAGACACATCTTCTTTCCATCATAATGCATATAGTGTTGCATTCTAACTTGCCTCATTCACAGGTCTAAGAACTTCCTACTCTGAGCACCCAGGCAGGCAGTTTAAGGTCAAAAGAAAATTGCACAGGGGTCCACAAGGGTGACTCAAATGGAAATGACTATGATTACCAAATAGTTACCACTGAGGTATGAGGTTAAAGGTAAAGCGACATTAACCGACTCACATTATTAATGTCATCCTTTACTGCAAGATGTCCCAAACTCTATTCTATTCTATCAGTTTAATTATATTATCCAGTCCTGTTGCTTGTGTCTGCGTGTGTGGCATTCATTCATCCGAATAGGCTTGGCTTGCATCTCTGGACTGTCACTGATAATAAAGCACAGCTGAGTTTGTCACATTTATCAAAAAGTTAATTACGTGACAAGCAGGTTAGAGTCATGGAGTCATCAAAACAAATTAGGGCTCAACAAATCCCTCAACAGTAAGCAAGGCCAATATCCTCAAAGGCCTCCACCATCTACATTCTTGCAGAGCACTGGACACAACCCGGCCTGGGACCGGTGACCCCTAACGAAAACACACTAACACATGTTCTGAAAAAGATAATAACACTTTTCTGTTTTACAGCTGTGGAGGGAGAGATCATTTTTTAAGAAATTAAGGGAGGCCCAGTGATCAGTTTATTATGCCAATTAGTCATGAGCTGCTCATCCATGGCTGTGGGTAATGGTGTATGATTGATAATGGACAAGGAAGCAGCCTGTGCTCTTAGCTGTGATATATAATTATACTGTCTTGCCCAGTGATGAAAGGAGTGTAATTAAAATAGGGCAACAGATTATAACGTATCATCGGGGATAAACCTGCAGCACCTGAAACAGACTATCATTTTAAAAGCAGAGCTTTAAAAAAAAAAAAAAATGTATCATACAGTACATGGACCTGGATTTTATAGTTCCATAAAGTTTGGAAATATTGGATAGATTAATCTGACTTTTTAAAATTTTTAAAAGAAAATCTCAGCCTAATATATAATGTTCTTATCATTAACGGAAAATAAATGTGTATTTATGTATGCATGTATTCTAAGTAACTAAAGTACATATTTTTACATATTTTATATATTTCTTTTATAAATAAAGATCTATATACACAATGTTTGGACACATCATCTAAATCAATGGTCTTTCCTGATGATTTTTTTTTCCTGAATGCTGAAGGCATGCAAAATGTGCAATAATCTCTTTTGAGCAGTTGATATAGAGATGTATCCGCTACTTATGCTTCATAACAGCTCTAATCTGAGGTGCTGTTAATTGTTTATTTTTGAGGCTGGTAACTCTAAATGAACTTCTCCTTTGCAGCAGAGGTTAGTTTTGGCTCTTGCTTTCCTGGGATGGTCTTCAAGATGTGTTTTTTATATGCCATATGAAAAAAAATCCAGTGTTGTTCTAGAATGTAGAAAATGAATCCAAACTTGAGCCCAAATAAGTGAATAGGAATAGGTAATTTTATTTACTATTTATTTTATTATAATAAGAAATAATGATATTTTATAATCACATCTTGACACACTGAATTAAAATTAAATTGGATCATAATGTGCCTTGAGATTTCCACCAGAGAGAGAGATGGAAGTCATTCCCATAAATTAAGAGAGAGAGAGAGAGAGAGAGAAGTTACATCAAAATTTAGATTAGTGTTCACATAAAAAAAAAAAAAAAAAAAAAAGTTTATGCATGTTGCCTTTTCGATGAAACATGCGTATGTGGCACTTTCCTCTGTAGACTGGGCCTTATGCCAGACTATAATGGATTTTCAACAGGGAATCTCTTTCCTCTTTCTGGAATACAAAACCAGGCAAAAGTAATGCCCCAGGTCAAAAGAAAATCCCATTATGGTCCTCCTCTCTATTTCCCTTTCTCTCTTTTGTCTACAAACCAATCACAAGGCAAGAACCCATCAAGAAAAAAAAAACATATTAGCTCCAAACTCAGCAGAAGTAGACAGCCTATGGACCCTATCAGATTGAAGATAGCCTGCTAATCTGGCAGTTAAATGCCCAATGGGTTTATCATTTAGACCATGACAGCTCAGTGTTTTTGTTAAGACAGGCTGGAGGATGGCAGTCTAGTCTAGGCTCATTCTTTTAGCCGCTGCTCTATTTGCATTACAATGAGCTCAATCATGGTCTAATTTTTACTGTCACGAGCGATAATGATACACCAGCTCTTTAAGCTCTGTGTAATGTGACAGCCACATTTCATATTCCAACATAATTACGCTTGTGCGCTCCGTCTCCTCCTTTCTCCCTCTGTCAAGAATAAACACAAACTAGAGTTGTCTTCTTTTAAACTTCTCTTTCTACTTTAATGCATCCTAAATCGTCTCTGCCAGACGAGCGATTATGCTCTTCTAGAGAGGAGAGGCGCTAGATTGGCATCTGGCGCTGTAGCACCGTGTACTGGGGTCTTGACCTGTCGTCTGCCTTTGCTCAGCTCCATCAGGACGCTCTCTGACCTGTGAAATTACTGTGACACTCAGCACATGATCCCATCTATTCTATCTAAAGCAATCAACACACACACACACATGGAGAAGGACACACTTAAAACCCAACATATGCACGCTCAAAGGCCCATCCCCTATCCACATACACAAGTGATGTGATTATTATCACTCATATATCATATCAGAGCTTATAAAATTTTACCAGGTAGTAAAATGGGGAGATCATTGTATGTTGTTTTGTATATGCCAAGTGGCAATTTATTTGATAAAAAATAAGTATACTTAAGAAATTAGCAATTTTGCATGATTATACTTCATATAAATGTGCCTTGTAAAATTATGCATTTTAAGAGCACTCATCTCAAAGATTTCTTTCCATTATTATTATTATTATTATTATTATTATTTATTTATTTATTTATTTTTTGCCTGCAAGAACAAAATGAAACTTTAAATTAAATAAAGTATATCAAATTTATTTTGTTTTCATACTTTGTCTGGGTCTTTTTTATGGGATTTATAAATAGAATTTGCTTACTCCAAAAAAAAAAAACAAAAAAAAAAAAAACCACCCACTATCACCAAAATATTTTTCTAAGAATCAGTCATAAAAACAGACTTAATATCTGTATGTACTTAATTTGGATATGGCCTATATGTAGTGTGTCTATAGGGTGTTGTATTAAACAATTAGACAATGTATTAAAAATAGAGTAATAGTGTATTAAAACAAGCATATTGATACAGATCTTTAGTAGTGGCCATTGGTAGAAAAGTTCAATTTAATACTTTAATGACATTCTTACATTTTAAAACAATGACTGATTGATTGCTTGTTGAAATTCATATGGAGAAGACAAAGAAGTTTTTTCTTGAAAAAGCAACTGCCTTCTTCATCATTGCCCAACAGTTTTCTATTGGGTTTTAAATTACTCAATAGAAACTGACAATACCACTGGCACATAGCACGTTTTTCACTAGTTTTTTAGTTAATTAGCATAATACTTCAATCAGATCTACTAATTAGTAAAATCTGTTTTGTGCACAGGGAGAACCATAATACATGGCATATGTTATCTTAATACTTTTGGCCACCACTGTATGTATCCTTATGTTACAGCTAGAATTGCTGTCAAAGTTGGACTGTTTCAAATCAGTACTTTGAATTAAAAACCCAACCATGTTGTCATATAAATGCAGTATGGTGTACTGTCTATTACTGTGCTCCATTGTGCACCATTGCATCCTTGGTCAATCAAATTCTCAGGTTTTTATGATGTTTTTTTTTTTCTCTCTCCTGTTTTACTCTTGCTTGCTAACCCACATGCTACAATACATGCTTTGCTGGAGAAGTAAATAAAGCAGTGCATATACTGATATTTAGAGTAGCACTCTATAACAGAAGGCAGAAAGCATGACAACCCCATTCCTTTTCTTTTTACAGAGAGGAAAAACATTTGCAGCTCAACATTAATATGTTAAAATGTTTTGGACAAATAGAGACTGAGGGCCGCACATTTCATTAGGCGTTGATATAAATTAGATTTTGGTTTTTCCTGATCTATTAGACTGGTTGAATATAAATTTTCTGCCAATCCCATTCCGTGTGTTGCTTATACAAGACACCACTTTGGAGCCTCGAGTACATAACATGGTTAAATTGCTCTCAGTGAACTGATAAATGTAGGACAGAGATCAGTAGTAACATCACCCCCGTGGCTGTCATTATCCTCTGACTAATAGCCCCTAATTTGGGGCCAGTATGTGTGCTGTTTGTTAGCACAAATTTTCAAATATGCTCTATTGAAATGCAAATTAGCACAGGACGCACAGCATCAACAATTCCTCTTCTGTCTATCGCATTGTCCAGAGACAAGCTTGCTCATCTAAGCCCCATAAAATATCACCTGTGAGTTGGTGACAAAAAGCACAACACTGGTATGTAAAGTTACAACTCTAAGGTCTAGAGCTTAGCTTTTTTTTCACCATTAGTGGCAGCAACCCCTGACCTATGAAATATTTTCTAATGAATTTCTTTGGTTCCCAAATATTTTTCCTAAAATATCATCAAATTAGTACCCTAATTTAATCCATGCATGCATATACTTAAGCTATGCAGTCTAAACACTCACTCATACCCCTATGAAAAGTAAAAACCTCTTGCTTTTGCACCTTTCTGTAAATCACAGGATCCCAATTCAGAAGTACATCTCTAGTTTCAAACAGACACTCTATGCACATTTCTGATGCATTACATCAAATCAGGTATTAAGTGCCATTTTCCATGTCTTGAGCTAAGCATGTTTTCAGTTTTTTGGTTCTATATGCTAATTTTTTTTTATACCAGATTTGTTTTTGTATCATGTCCAGTTACTGAGATATGGCCATTGCAAGTTTGTTTGTCTATGGGGAAGAGATCAGGAAAACAACAACAACAACAACAAAAAATGGAGTAGCTTAGATATTGTTCATTAAAGTTCTATTAAAACTTTCTCAATCCTGTTCAACGATCAAGAAGATACCATATTTACCCCCTGAATTTTGCCAAAGTTCTAAATTTGATACGTTTCACCTACTGCACTCTTTTGGCCATAGTGCAAAATGTGTGACTTACAGTAATACCATAGGTATTATGATAGGTCACATTTCTGTAAGCTGTCTAAAAATGTCTAATGTAATGTAAGGGAATGTGTTAAGAGCACATTACAAGTTCATCAATATTATCCCTATTGTGTATGTGAATATGTATATAGAACTGCAACTCACATCGTGTCACAACCCCCTCCAGTCTGATAATGTTGGGGTGGTCAAATTGGCCCATGATGCTTGCCTCACTGAGGAAATCCCGTCTCTGTTGCTCTGTGTAGCCTGCTTTCAGACTCTTGATGGCCACATGGATCTCCCTTTTACTGGGCAGACGCAGACGGCCGCTGCACACCTCGCCGAACTCACCTGGATTAGAACAGAGGGACGTACAGCTTAATTTCCATTCTTTCATCCTTCCTTAGTTGTGTAGCTATGTAAGTTCAAAGACTTAACCTTACCAGCTCCAATCACTCGTTCTATGCGGATATTAGAGACATCAATTTCTTTGGCAAAATCACGAACTGCCTGATTCGGGTCTTCATATGTATGCGGATGAATGTACGTTCTGCTTCCAGGAGTCGGGACTGAAAACCATGAGGAAAGGCAACAAGTTTACTCTAATGTTTTTTTGTATCCCGTTTGCTTCGTTCATTAGCAAACCATCCATTTCCCTAAAAGAGCAACATGCAACATTTGCAACCTCATTAAGCATTGTCTTTGGCAGGCAGGAAAAGTGTCATTAGAGAAAAACACACATTAGGCAACTGGAGTGATTTATCAGCAAATGCAACAGAGGGAGTCTCAGCACACAAAGCTTTCACTTACTGATGAATGCGTGACTTGTGCTCAAGAACCATGCGCTCGCTCTGTCCACTTACTAAACAACAGACCCAAATTACTACCTTTTCTGACTAACTACAGGCAACTCAGTTGAATGTTTTCTGTGATTTAGGCTACGTTCACATTACCAGTCTGAAGTAACTCGATTCTGATTTATACTCTAATGTGATACGAATGTTATTTTTTTAGAGCTGTTTTTCAAATCGAAGTCACGTGGTCCTAGATCAGATATATACCTGTATATGATGTGCTCATGCAACTTAAATGAGAACTGGCATATCGGAACTCTTGCGTCTTTTTTTGTGCATCTGTGCATGCATGGGGCACTCGCTGACATCAGTCAGCACCAGCAATGAGGGGATTTCATACAGTAGCACTGCTAGCAACAGCTGCTAAAACAGCTAAAGTGTGGTGTCTGGCTTCTAACTGTTTGCCATCCTCCACAGCAAAATCCCAAGCATATTTTTTCGCTAAAATTACATCTATTGTTTGAAATGAATGAGTGATCGCAGAAACTTGTTTTAACCCAGATGGCGTGAGCAAAGGTGTATCAATGTGTGCCTTCATGCTATTTAAGAGGACAGACACGTCCATATTGAAGTCAGATAAAAGTCACTTGTAATTATGAACGTGAACCGCCATGACATGCAAATCCGAACCGAACAAAAACAATGTGGCATGTAATGTGGCATAAAGGTAGCCATAGAATTTTATGCTGTAACAAACTATAAAAAGTTTAAAGACATAAATTTGATCTCTGGTAATTAAAAGCATTGTAATTTCCTGTGTACAGCTAAAATATTGTTCTGGAATCAAAATGTCTCTCACTTCGGCCATGCTGAAACTGCATTTTCTCCTCCTCAGGGTCTTGCTTCGCTTTGATGTACCCACAGTGCCTAGAAAAAGAAAACACATGACACTGTATCATCCTTAAAATAAAAAAAAAAAAAAAAAAAATATATATATATATATATATATATATATATATATATATTTTTTTTTTTTTTTAAGGATGATTTTTTAAGGATGATATATATTCATAATAATAATAAAAAAATAAATTAATTAAATTAAAATAATAATAATAATAATAATAATAATAATAATAATAATAAACTATATATATAATATTTTTACTTAATAATAATAATAATAATAATAATAAATAAAATGGAATTAACATTTCTGTGTCCGCTTAGAACAACATATTAAGCCATGGATAAGTATATATAATAAACAGTGTGCAATTGTATTGAATTGTGTGAGCTTTAATAAAGATCATTCAACTATGAATCTGCTATTTAAAGAGTCTGGCAACCTAACAGATGTCTGATCCTAATTCTTATTATAACTAAAAATACACTGAAAGCTAGACATGTCAGACATTATCATCTATCAGAGCTGCACAAAAAGGTCATGAATTAAATAACACCTTCCTTAATGAATGTGTGAAATGATAAGGGTTGAAGCATGCAGGGTTTTAAACTGATAACTTCTTCATTATTCCCATAATCCTTTTCAAGACTCTCACTTGCTTTCTTTCCTTCTCTCCTTTCATGGAATATATTTAATAGAGCTCACCAGCAAAGCTGGATTATAGAGCCTGACAGAGCATAATAATTACATGGTAAAATGGAGACGGCCAGTGACTGGTCATCTTGCGAAAAGGAGGCCCATCTGGGCAACAGCAGATGAACTTCAGCACTGAGCTTCGGCCTTCTGTTAGGAACCAGCTGGAGAAAGGCAGTGCTCTAAAGCTACTCCCACAGGGGCGCAGCTCAATACTCGTGTAACGCAGTCGGAAAATTTACTGATGAATATTTATGCATAGCAAGGGCCCACCATTGAACCGCATGCAGCTGATCACAAAATGAAAAGTCTTTAGGAGAGCAGATTAGGGCTCCTGGTTATCAGTTTTCTTTTAAAGGTCACGAAGAGGGAACAGATACGGATGTGGTGCATTCTTTTTACACTTAATGTAAAGAACTTCCGACAATTTAGGATCGAAAAACTGGGAACACATGGTGAAAGACATCTTTTATAACCAGGTTTAACCGGCAGGATCCCAGCAAATAATTTTTCTTAGTTAATAAATAATATGTATTAAGATTAATAGCAAAATAACAAGCCCGAAGGGTAACTCTGTGCTAAAGTGTTGGAATGCGAACAAAATCAAAACTTGTTTTCGCAAATTTAATTGACTTAATTCCCCCAATAACCATAAAATTACAATTTACAATTATAAAATTACTCTCTCTCTTTCTTTCTTTATACACACATTCAGGGCCATATGTGTCTAGTCAGTGATGCATTTTGCATGATTGTGTCTCCTTACATCACCACAATACATTTGAAATGAAGCAATCAAGCTTTGATTGAAGTGTAGATTTTCAGCCTTAATTCAAGTGGCTTAAAAATATTACTTTAACTGTTTAGGAATAACATTTACATTTACAATTAGCTCTTTATGGAAACCTTCCAAGTAGTCCAAGAAGATGTTGGTGCAAGTAATGGAAGCCATCATTAGGCTGAAAGCAAACCTTAGGTTAAAAAACTTTCTAGGGGTCGCCACAGCAGACCATCCGTTTCCACACACAACTTGCCACAGGTTTTACATTCCTGATGCAACTCTCATATTTTTCTAACCAGGCCTGGGACTGGCACTGCATGCAATGGCCGGGTAGTATTGGGTTGTGGCAGTCCACCAACAGCGGGGCTTAAACCAGGATTCTCAGATCCTCAAATCAACAACCTATACCCTGATACTTATGGGCGAAATACTCACACCGCTAATATAGTCCACATGCTTATTTTTGTCACAATGTCACCAATATTGTTAACATTTCAGGAACAAAAACACCTCTCATTATTAGAATCATAAAGTATGGACTTAGGGATACAGTTAAGACATACAATAATGGGGATGCATTACTTGAGAGAGAAAGTAAGAAACATAGTCCTTTTGCTCTTTGCCTGAGTATCTCATCATACAGCTATTTTGTTACATGCAATAATAAAAGAACATCTGTGGAATCTTGCACACTAAATGGCTTTGCTGCTCTAATTGAAAGTTCAACACTTTAAACAGCCAAATATGCTTCAGATGTCAAACTGTCTCATTAAAATAACAAATTATAATAACAAATAGCAAATAGGATATTAGTTTATTATCATATTGGAATGTGCTTACAGCACACTGAGGGCAACAACTGGTTGTGTTTGTGAGACTAGTAAATTAATCTAATGTGTAAAAACATTATTCTGATTGTTCAACCAAAACCCCATAATAATAATAATAATAATAATAATAATAATAATAATAATAATAATACTATACAGTAGGTTACATGTACTTAGTGTTTAACTTTACTTTATTTACCAATGAGAATGTGTAACACTTTCAAAATGCCAAAATGTTTCTCAACGTTACCTGTTACCCCTTTCTTCTGGGGCAAAAAAGCAAAATCTGTTGTGAGGAGGATGGTAAGCACTAGTTACCCTACAATAACAAAGTTCTTCTGGTATTACAGCACTGTTGTGTGTGTAGTGTTGCTATATACGGTAAGAGATGATCCTAGTTGATGCATGTATGTGTACTGTACTTTGGTTGTAGCAATAGTGAGTGGAAGAGTAAGTACAGTACAGAGCCAAAAGCACTGTACTGGGATGTTTACCCGATTATAAACTGCACAGTACAAACAGTGTAGTAGTGAAAGTAGTGATCACTATATATATATATATATATATATAGATGTCTATTGTTGGAAGTGATACATGAATTGCACTAAATCAATCTGAATTCAGCTCATATTTTTTGCCATATGTGACATTTTGTGATATCTTTCATAATTCCTCTAAAACCAATAACGATAGTTTGAGTCAGTAACACATCCAATGTTAACAAGTAAAAGAACCATTGATGACAGCTGATCAGTAGGCATCTGTGCAGCAGCCCAAGCTTAACATCAGAGCCTCAGGCAGGGCAGTAGAGCTCTGGGGGTCAATTACATAATAAGAGACTGCTGGGATGGAAGGATCTTCTATCCAGCTCTCCCTCTAATCTGTCCTGTTGCATCTTGCTGCACAGCTGGGGCTTTGGGGTGTGTTTCAGCACAAACGAGGGGTTTAGGAATACTTGTATGTGTAGGTTCCTCTTCATTGCTTTTAATGACGGGAGGGGGTCCCTAGAGAGACCCCACCTGTCCAGCGAGCAACCCGAACCATCCGTGACAGTGTCATAGTCTGCATCTGTCTCTCTCTCTCTCTCTCATATACACACATACACTCACATACACATGTACCCCAATGTAAGTGTCACATACACAGCTAATGGATGGATGGACATGCTTTTACATGGCTGTTTGCTTTGCGGGGTGTTACAGTAAGCGGTGTATAGGGGTATAAGTGCATGGAGGAGTTTGGGGGGGGTAGTGTGGTTGATTGAAGCATGTGGTAATCAGGGAGAACAAATCGACCCTCCTACCAACCCAAAACACTCCCATCTTACCCTCACACCCCTGAGGTGGCAGAAAAAAAAAACCTCCCCAGCAGCTGCTATACCCCAAATCTCACAAACTGATGAAACACTTCCCCCAACACTTTGGAAGCCCAAGAGGTTCTTCTCAGATTTGCAAATACGCATGCCTCCTTCTTACAGATCATACTAATGTGGGAGGAAGGTGCTGATTTAAATAACAGACATCCATTAATGACATGTTTTTTGACGCTAAAATAGACAGCGGATGTCTGAGTGCAATTAACACACACCTTTTCACACATAAAAAAAAAAAAAAAACAGAAAAAGAAAAAAGAAAAAAAAAGGAAAAGCTTTTCATGAACGGTTTTCGACCCACTTTCTTTTTCTTGTTCAAATATCTTTTGTCTCTGCCAGTGTATGTGTCTGTCTTCATGAACGCCTTTATCTGCAGGTGACAGCTGGTGCAGATGCAGAAGTGTGGATGTGCTGACAAAGTTGTTCTTCCTGTGTGTCGTGAGTGAGTGAGCGTAGTACTAACAGAACGAGAGAGAAAAAGAAAAAAAAAAACAATGAGGAAAGAGGCGGAAGGAAGCCCACACTTTTTCACTTTGAAATTCAAAAGCAATTCATTGGAAAGGGGTTAAGTGCGAACAAAAGCCTGTCTAATAACAGAGTCTAAGGTGGAGAAATAGTCTGTGACAAGACCTAGTACAATTCCCAAATTATCACCAGGTGGGTTGATTTAAAACACATGGTGAATCAACAGCCAGAAACAATAATGACAACGAACAACAAAAAAAAGATTTGATAGCTGAAATGCAGGAGCTGCTGGTTATAAAATTCCCGAAGGAGATTAATGGCACAGTTGGGAATGTGGTAGACAATTACCAGCAGATCCAGAGAATGAGGAGTGCCGTAAGTAAAGGGAATGCACAGATGATGAACACTGCATGGGGATTTATTTCATACAGTTAATTTTATGGGTTTAGGACACAAACCCATGCTGATCCTTAGGCACGTGTCATAAAGTTTGTGTGTGTGTAGTTTAGTGTAGTGTACATTAGTGTAAATGTATTCATTCTTGCCTTTGGACTTTTCCACAGTCAATAAACAGAATATAGACTTTTCTAGTTAATGACTCATGATTATGACCAAATGTGCTGTGCGGATATTCAGCACAAAAGCACTCCTTTCTGTGTGATATTCCTTAATTATTCTTATTTATAAGCCTGCTTTATTGTTCTTTAATAGTTATTTATGTCTGCTAATTGTGTCTATGTGAAACATTCCTTTGTTACCATGCACACATACCGTATTATGTGACGCTGTATAATGTATAGTGCTGATGCCATGTTAAAACCTGCACTTTGTCTGTCAATTCTTTGAACTCGCTGATGGTATTTACTTTTATTATATCGTCTGGCTCAACATTTATGATATTACACTGAGGATGTCCTTCCAATAAAGCATGTGCAGTCATATTCTGACACAACGTATGGGAACATCCCCCTAAACCTGATTACACTATATTGCCTATAACAATTTGTAAGGTCAAGTTGCTTTGCTGAAGCTGCGTCCAGACTATAGTCCACCGGGTGACTAGACTGCAGTTGTAACACAACACTAACACTAATTCACAATTTTTAAATCTGAAAAAAGAAAAAAAAGTACATGGATTTGTAAAGATATTTTTCAACAACAATAAATTTTTTTAGTAGGATAATCTCATACAGTACTTCTCCATTCAGTACAGCATAACTACCATTTCTAACTGCTTTACCAAAAAAAAATAAAAAAAAACAAAGTATTTAAACACAAAATTTAATTGTAAACTTATTATACTTAATACAGTTAAAATATAAATATAAATAAATATAAATATAAAAACATTCATTAATAAGACTCAACTTTAAGATCAACCGAATAACATTATACCAATTGAATCAACATTAATGTAAATAATGGGGATTCTAATGCTGTTAACCTGTGATAATTCTATTCAATAATAACATGAGCAGGCAGCTGGCTGAATTCCAAAAGAAATAATTAATCTTTATACCACCACCACGAGCCTAGTCTTACTCGGTTGTCAAGACACGCAAACAATGCAAATTGAACATGCAAGTGGAATGCGTCCATTAACCGACTGAGAAGCACCTGGGCAAGTCACAGCCGTGTCTGGCAAGTATGCTGGAACATTTTGCAGAAATAGGCAAGCGAAATCTGTGACCGATGGAGTGCAAGTACCACTTATAATTATGTTCCCATTGAATGCAGGAAGCAGATGAGCAGAGCAGGACAATGATGACATGTCTCGTAAGTGCTACTCTTACTTAAAAAGAGCT
This sequence comes from Clarias macrocephalus, assembly GCA_011419295.1. Lineage (NCBI taxonomy): Eukaryota > Metazoa > Chordata > Actinopteri > Siluriformes > Clariidae > Clarias > Clarias macrocephalus. Next base: position 35,923 of record JAAGKR010005921.1, read on the forward strand.
ATTTCTTTAAATCTGACCAACAAAAAAAGACTAAAATAATCTCATTAACAATGACTGCAATGAAATTTTTTAGCTCACTTGAAACTCTGTAGTAATTTTTGTTTCAGGGGGTGTTCAAGTAAAACTGGGAATTGTGATGTAATTTCTCAGGGATGAAGGTGTAAAACCGAAGAAGACTTCAAGCATTGTGTGATGATGAGACTGTTAACCGCAATAAAATGAATGAATGGTGCAAATTTTCTTTTTTTAAAGAACGCCGTACATCTGTGAATGTCGATCCTGGCTAAGGTGGCACTGCATTCGTCCCTGTAAACATTTCGCAAATGGAACGCCTGGTCCTTGAAAATCAATAGATAACTTGTCACCAACTTGCAGAAGAAGTGCATCTGTCTGTGTGACCTGTACTTACAATCATTCAGGAACACCACTCGCAGATTACAGGAATTCAACTGGGAGTTGTTGCCACATCCCCCGTATAGTCCTGACCTTGCTTAAAGCGATATCCACATGATCCACATGAGTTCCCTGAAGGCCAGCATTTCAGACATGAGGCAGGCAGTCTGATCATGTCTCTGGCCTACTGCGGAAAACCTTCCATCTTCATGGTATCCAAGGACTAGGGAAATGCTGGGATAAGTACACTAGTGTAGCAGGTAAATATATAGAGGAATAAATGGAGTTTTTAGTTATTCTGTACAATCAAAAGTCTGGTCTCGTGTCAGTGCACTGGAATTGTACTGTAGACCAGCATTTTGTTGAGGCACACTATGTCAAATCGACACCACCAGTCAAATGTTCAGACATATATATATATATATATATATATATATATATATATATATATATATATATATATATGTGTGTCTGTGTGTGTGTGTGTGTGTGTTTTATTTTCATTTATTTTTGCAATATTTTTATTCTCAAACTCTCACTTGAAATGCATTTCTTTTGGAAAATAATTTGATTCAAAATGTGATATTTAAAAATTAAAAAAGCAAACATAATTATAATTACTTATAAAATATAAAATATATAATTATTCACTAGGCATTACCTACAATTTTTGCATTGTAGTTGCCAAAAAGACTTAAAGGCATTTTAGACTTTAAAATGTATTTAACAATAAAGTGTGTCAAAACATTCAACTTATAGTAGTATACAGTATCTTGCACATGCAAATTACTATTGTTGACAGGTATAGTCGTTCTGTGGTTGAATGTCAAATAGAATAAAATGGAAAGCTAGTGTGCTATGTAGAATGAAGAATCCCTTGTTCCAAACACCAAGTAGTCCCCTTGATTAGGGCTTAGAGACGGAGTCAACCTTGTGTTAGAAGCTAATTAGCCTTGTAGCTCGGATTAGCCTTGAATAAAGTGGTGAGGTGAGTCATGAACCTGACAATGTGCTGGCAGAATCTCATGCTCACAGTAACTAGCAGTAATGAAAGATGGACAGACAACATGGATGGTTCAGAGGAAATCCAGAATGACTTCATAATGACGCAATTCCTAAATGAGACACAGTCTTGTTTATGATGACAAAACGTTATTAGATGTGTTTTCTTGCTGAAAGTGTTCCCCTCGTCTTGGTACTCTGTGTACCGTGGCTTTTAGTTGTACGCAGTACCGGACTGGACTGGTGTACTTTCACACATGGGTATAATGTTGTCAACACTTTTTAAATAAACAATGTCTGTACATAATAATAAGAAAATTATGCAAAATATTGCTATTCATAAACATTGATGCTGTACATTAAGATCATGAATATCTGCAAAAGTGTAATTTTTCAGAAACCATCTACCATCTTACTTTTAAATTACTGCTGTTAAACCCCTAAAAACTCTACCTGCCTTATAAGAACCCAAGGTTGAATCCAGTCCAGACACACACAACTTACTGTTATTATGTCTCATTATACCGCAGCAGTGTTAAATCCTCATGTAGGCTTTAAATTCTCATATATATTTTTTATAACTGCGGCGCCGACTGTGGTTGTAATTTAACATGTTTCAATTACATGCTTATTCTAATAATTTACCATTTCTAAAGTATGAGCTCATTCACAGGGAATTGTATGGTGAACATTCCACCATATTATTTAGGTCTAAATAAACTAATAAACTAATAACCACGCAGCATGAAAAGCTGTGTTTTTCTAAAGGACATCATAAGCGGTATCAAGAAATTATGTTTCTTGTGAACATTATACAATATTAATTATGCAACAATAAATGGTAATAGTGTGATAGATGGCTTAATAATAAATCAGAAATTGTAATTGTAATGAAAAAACATAATAAACTTTTATTGCTCAGTGATGCTGACTTTCCTCTACCCTGTCAATGATTAATGTCATATAACAATGAGTTTTATTTCTTACATAAGAGGGTAATTTGTTCAAGTTATAGTTAACATGATTTCATGAATGTATATGCATCATGTCAATTTCAGAAGTCATTAAATTATGATCTACAACAGATACTTGACTTCTACTTCACCATGTAAAACTTAAGCAAGGAAAACATATTAAAACGTTTGGAATACATTATTTTGATTAATTCTGACAGGAAATACGGTTTACAAAATGCTCACTAAAATCCAACTTTCCATGTAATATTACAGTTTTAATTTGGGAGCTGGCGACCTGAAATCTCCTCCTTAAGAATTTTTTTTCTCCTTAAGAAATAAAGTTAAAAGAACTTGGAGTACTGCATATCAAATATCCAGACTGTGCTGTATAATCCGGTGCCAAAGCAATGAATGCAGTTAAAGTGTTTGGGTTTTGCCTTCAATTTCAATCCAGTGGCCAGTGCTTTACTCCAAACCCTGTCTCGCTGCATCAGTGTCACAGCTGCAAAGTGCAACTTTTTGCTCCAGAAATCAAACCCTTTGTTTATTGCATCCATAAGAGGCTTACCACAAACATCTGTCCACCCATACACACACAGTTTCTCAATTATAACACTCATGAGCATCATGCGATCCTATATGGACTCCTTTGTTTTTTTCATAGACATGATGAATTGAAGATGGCGACTGCACTAGAAAGCTGCATCATGAGATTTCAATCAGTTCAGATATCCTTTGATAAGGAAAGAATAAAGGTATGATATCCTGCTTTTTGATCAGTTGAGAATACATCAAAAGCTGACCCTCTTATGTGTTATCTAAACAGTTTTCTCTTTTGAGTGTCCATTCCTTTCCCTCTGTCTGCTTCCCGTTGTGCTTGTGCCTCTTCTCTTCTGATCATTTTATTTATCTTCATTTAATGACCCCTGCTATTGCCAGTGATGTAACAACACTTTCTTGTTCTTTCATTTGGTGTCTCAAGTGTTCACTTTCATCTCCATAGGCAACTGTCTGCCATCATGGACCTTTCCAATTTTTAGCAGACCACCTTTTTTTTTGCCTCTCAGACCTTTTACTATATTCGCTGTAAAATCTTCTAGTAAAATACAAGCGTTAACTTCTCTGACCGGGTATTTCTACAGTCTACGTGTTGTTCTAGCATTAAACCTTTAATGTCTCTTTTAATAACAGACACTCAGCAAACGTAACAAAGAAGCTGTCCTCTCTTTCTTAAAGGGAAGCTGTTATAAGTGTTTCTTTTACGTTGAAAACTAGATCTATCTTGTTAAGATACAACAGATAAGATGAAGTACACAAAAACAACTGAAAGCCCATGGTCTCTTACCTGCCACTGACCACGAAGCAGGCCACAAGAAGTATAAAGAGTACGACACCAGCAGCAATGGACACAGCCAGGATGGTCTTCTGGTTTGGATCTCCCACTGCCAACATGTCTGTCAGAGAAACAAGAACTGAGTAAAAAAAAAACATAGTGGTAATTACACCCATTACATCACAACCATGCTTACTATTTATTCTGGAACTCATAATTATAATCAATATCACACAAGAGGAAGTGCTGTTGTTCTGAATATCAGCACAGCTGTGATGCGGCTGTAAGCATGAGGCGCAGACCAACTTTAAGTATGTTACTGCTTTCCCAGTGTCCAGTACCGCAGACTGTTCTGACCACTTATCATTTGTGGAATCAGTCTGAACTGTCATATAATTCTCAGTATAAATCACTGAACCTTAGCTTTGATTACAACAGTTTATGTGTGAAAATTATTCCTCATGCTCCTCTTTCACAATTAGAGTGAGCTTACCTTTTAACAGTATCGGTATCCATGTTCATTAGTCAAAAGCTTAGAAACAGTACTTGATTCAACACCAAAGTATTAGTGTGGTCTAAACTGTTATTACACTAATAATGCAGTATCAGTAAGTTAGTATGTACTGTAAGAAAGTGAATAAACGAGTAAGTAAATAAGTACATTTCTAAGTCCCTGACGTAATGCTCTCAGTGGTACTCAATGACTGTCATCAATGCATAAATCTATTCATAACATAATGACTCATAGTAAATATTCATAACTATTCATAACATAATGGCTCATAGTTACCGTAAGCATTTTATTAGACTTTAAAACACTCATGTAAGAGGATGCATGGAGGCTTCAACAGCATTATCTCCATTTCATACTTGAACTGGGCCTCAACTGAGATCCTCAGATTACGTATGCATACATTAAATGAAAATAGTTCCCCAGTTTGGTCAGCATAATGTGTTCCATGAGGCAATACAGAAAATCGCTCAGTTTACTTCACAAGGCACAACATGTCATCCGAAATAAAGAAGGAAAAAGAAAACCATCAGAAATTATGGAGGGATAATATTGCTGTAATTAGCATTTAGTTTTGTTTTAAAGGGATAGTTTGTACTTTTTCAAGTCTGAAATCAAAATCGCAAAATTCACTGCATGTACTGTATGTAAACACATTGCCATGAGCCTTGGTTGCCCTGCTCTGCATACCGGCCGTGAAGTGTGTAACCGGTTCCGGTGTGTCACTGTGAAGGAGTTCCCGTTGGCCATACAGTATGGCTTGTTCAGGCGAAAGAAAAGAATTGAATTTGTACTTAATATATTGTAATTTAAAACTCGATTTAGTCCAGTGTGACTGCGGAAGTTTCATATGAGTCTCGGCTGAACTTTGGAAAGCACTGAACAAGTGGAGTGAAATTTGGCTCTGATTAATGACACTGTACTCGCGTTCCAGGTGAAAAACGTCATGTTCAGTGTGCAGACCAGGAAAATTTATAACAACCAAAACCTATGGTAATGCACTCGTGCATCTCATTTTTAAGGTTTTAAGACATGCTTAAAAAACAAGACACTATCTAACAAACTATTTTTATACTGCTTTACAAAAAGGATGCTATCACATATAAATACTCTCAAATATACAGAAAATATATCATTTGACACCGCAAAAATGTGTTTTGTTCATCAGAATACTATTTGGAAATTTATAGGAAATGCCTCATAATGTTCTGAACAAGAGTGGGTAAAAAAGGAGGTATTTTTCCTGGTTTCTGGATTTTGATTGACTAGCAAAATGCACTTCAGCAAAGGGGTGCTTGAAGGCAATTTATTTAAAACTACACATATATATGTACATGTATATAGATAGACTTAATAGAACACAACATATTGCGTATGTAGGCTCGAAAGCAGCTATTGTTGCTTTTGTTTAGTTAAAGCATGGGATCTTCCTATTCTGAACTCTTATCACGCATTTCAAGAAGGGTGAAAAAATAGACAAGAAAACTTCAAACACTTCAGGGAAAGAAAAAAAAAACTGCAGCGTGACTTTGTGTGTACCTCTAGGGACTAACTGAGTTTGGTGACAAGATATCATCCGCTCATAAATATTTTACAATTGTCTGAGATTAACTGTGTCAAGCATTGTGTCATTTTCGCACACACACAAAAAAACAGGTCAACACTGAGCCATGCCTGACTTTGTTTCACAAGGAGCCGGAGGAGCTGGAAATCTTTTGAGAAATGATTTGAAAAGCTGTAGTCTATCACTCACTCTAGTGATTTCTAATGATGTCTTCGCCCTAGCGCAGTATGTTCTAAGACATAATAGAACAGAAGGACTAGGAAAAACAACATTTCCAGACTGTAGTGAAAAGACTGACAAAGAGGAACACCCTGAACATCATGACACCAACTGAAATGAGAAACAATATAAATGTGAAACGTAAAGGAATGACAATGACAAAGGATTACATAAATAAAACATTAGGGCACGTTCAGGTTTTCCCCCACACTCACCCTCATGCCTTGTCTCCAGTTCGATCTCTCCTCCGTAGTTGCCGTGGCCTCCGTCGGTATGAGCACGGACCCTGAACACGTAAGTCGTTCCTGGCTTCAGGCCCTCCACTGTCATGATGTTGGATTTGGTCTTCAGCACTGTGTAGTTCTGGTCTCTCTGATTCTAAACAACGTCAGATTGAAGGACAAGCATAACGACACACAATTACAATCACTACCACATAAGCCTGTGGTAAGCTCTGTAAATGTTTTTTACTGGTTTCACACACTTCAATGCTGAGTTTGTTGTGTGAGGAATCAGTGAATCGAGTCTTAGGATGTCATCGCAGGATGGCAATATGATCACTTGACACACAAGTATAGACTGTACGGTATGCGCAAGTCTGAGGGTAAGTCAAAAATTATCCGCACACTGGCTGTAGAATTTACTTCAATAAACTTAAAAAAAAGACAAATACATAATTTTCAAACATAATCTTGTTTTTCAATACACTTTGGTCATCTGTCAACATGCTTTCGTATTCCCTAATAAAAAATTTTTTTGACTGAGCTGCAAGCCACAAATGTACCGCTGTCTTCAGTTCTGTGAATCTTTGTCCTTGTAGGGCTACGTTCACAGAAAAACAGGTGAAAGTCAAAGGCCCTAAATCAGGACTCTAGGTAGGATGTTTTTTTTTTCAACAAGCTCATCACTGTAACGAGCACTGTTGACTGTTGAACCATTTTCCTGATAATGTTCCAATACTGGACCAGATAGAACTGTAAGCATTAATTTTCCAACTGATGGTTGACTTTGAACTTTTTCTTAGTCGGCGATTGAGGATGTTTCCATGCCATACTCTGCCGTTTACTCTCAGGCTCATAGTGATGAATCCATGTCTTATCAAAAGTAATGATTCTGTTTAGAAACTTTCACCTTTTTTAGAGTATTGTTCCCAATTACAGTATGTTCACGAATACCCAAACGCTTCTGTTTATGCTCTTCTGCGAGTTGTTTTGGCACCAGGCACACCATCAAACCACACAAAAACACACACACACACACACACACACACACGCACGCACGCACGCACGCACACACACACACACTGCTCTTCTTCCATGCAAGTCACAAGTGGGACATAAATTATTTGCTCTGACAGAAGTTACAAATTAATTGATGTAACATGACTGGGGAGACAGTATGGAAGAGGGAGTTGGGGATTTGGATGGAAAGCCAACAGCCAACTGGATGGCGTAAATTTTTCGACTCAACCTAATATATAAAAAACATATACTGTATTAAGTACTATATTGTTTACAATTTCAAGCTACAGAAATTGTTTCAAACATTTTTACTACTCGCTGCAAAGTGTTGCATGCTGCAAAAACAAAATATTTGTGTATTGCGAATATATTAAAATCTTCTATAGTACACTGCAAATCTACTAACAAAAAACGTGTACCGTCAGCTAATATATAAAAAGTATACTAGCATCATGCCATGAAACTTTAACTTCATTTTTTTGGAATTGAACTTTAAACATACTTCAAAACAATGAAGTTTTTTTTTAAGTTATTTATTTTTGCCATATGCTCGTATGCTCAAAATAATCATTGTAACATTGTACAAAAAGTATACATACATAAGATACAACTTTTAATCTACTGTAGTCTTAGTATATTTTCAGTGAAATTTGAACTTATTCATATTTTTTAATTTGTACATGCTTATATTTAGTGGACTATTCTCACTCTTAAACTTGTTTTTGTACACTGAATCTCTCCCGCACTTTCAAACTCATTTTTGCTTGCTGAAAGTCACTTTTGCGCATTCAAGCTCATTTATGTGTGTTTGAACTCGTGGATGAACTGCAGCGGCAGCGTTAGAACTCTGCCACTATTCCAGCCACTAAAAATATGTTATAATATAGAAAATGCATTCAGCATTTGCAAATGGTCCTGAACTCCTTTAGTGTACTCGTAACACATTTGCTATACAGTCATAAAGTAAGACTAGAAGTCTAGAAGTATGTACTATATGAAATAAAGAAAATTGAAGATATTTATCTTCAACCCCTCAAGCTGTCATACAAATTACAGCCATTTTTTCGCAGTATCCATGACCCACAATAAAGCATATCTATATGTAGTTCTCACTGTGCATGGGGAAACTGTTTTGCAGGAACAGTTTTGGAATGGGCCTCATAGTTGTAATAAAAGAAATCGTAATGCTATAGCATACAGCATCTTTCTAGGCTTTGTTGCAACGGTTTGGGAAGGACCGGTCAGGTGTGCACACAATATTTGCCATATAATGTGTTTCCTGTGAAACTGAAGAGACTAAAACAAAGTTAGCATTTAAATGCTAAGTGACAATTGTCTTGAGTGATGAGACAGAGACTGATGCTGATAACCAAAGTGCTAACTCTATTCTAAATGGGAATCTGGGAAATATTGCAGTAATGTTTGGTCATACAAAGGGTTTTCCCAAGCAACTACCTATGGATTGGTTAAATTACAGATGTTCAAATTGTATTTATTATTAAATAACCAACAATTTCTTATTAGATCCCGCTAAACTAAAGTATGCTAACAGTGCTTTTTTCTGCACTTAAGTTCTCAGGGAATTTTTTCTTTTGTTTGCCATAGCTTACACTTATGGCACTTAGCTTGCACACAGGTAAAGGCATCTAACCAGTTGTTCTATCACTGTTTTCTATCTTGATATTTCACTGGTGTTGTTCAACATTTTTTAGACTGATATTCATTCATTCATTCATTCATCTTTAATGGGCTCTGACCAGAGGCATGTGGCATCTTTCTATTTTCAGGCTGGAGACTCTCTGTTGGTAACTATCTAAGGCTATTAAGCCTAAAGAGTGATAAGTTTGATAAGTTTTGGCAGAAGCTCAGTAGACCATGTGCTCAACATCAAACAAAGTGGCCATTCACAGCTTCCAAGCATGCTCATCTGTGATCTTATTCTCAAAGTTATATAACCAGCCATACTGTATAATCATCTTCATAAATCATAATAACCACCATACATCTCTATAGAGTCGAGAAACAACCTGCGTGTTCTCTTCAGCTGTTTGCGCTGAATGAATTCCAGGAAGAATGAAGCATGTGTGATAACATGTCATATATCGCACTGCAGAATCCAGCGCACACATTATCGCGGGTGCTCGAAAATACTGCCACTACCATCAATTTGGTGACATTTAGCTTGACAAATCAGTGTACAGATGTACACTACCAGTCAAACGCTTGGAAAAACCTTCTAATTCCGTTGTCTTTCCGGATTTTCTATTTCTTTCTACTTTGCAAAACAGTGCTGAAGGCATCCAAAATATGCAATTATCTCCTCTGATCTACTACTTATGCTCTGTAAAGCCTTCATAACGTAGCCTTCTCTAATCTGAGGTGCTGATTGTTAATTGGTGATTTTTGAGGCTGGTAACTCTAAATGAACTTCTCCTCTACAGCAGAGGCAAGTTTTGGTCCTTGCTTTCCTGCGATGGTCTTATAAGAGCCAGTTTCATCATAGTGCTCAAATGCACTTGACAATACTCTTTATGCAAGAGCTATTCCAGAACATTTGACCATCGTGTCTGAAAATAACAGCTGACTGCTGTTATTTTTGTTGTTGTTCCTTAAATTACCTAATGCTATATTGTGTTATTTCATAGTTTTGGTTGTTTTTTCACCAGACGTCTAAAATCACAGAACTGTACGGAAAATCTGGTATCAATGCAAGGTCACTTCCTATATTGTAACATTTTTTACAGTTTTGTTTATTTATTTAAAACCCGTATCTGTGATCGATCTAATCTGAAAAGCTTGCAAGCAACTGCCACTATAACTGATAACGGCATTATACGCTAAAAGTTGTCTGCTAAACCCTGAAAATAAAATGCAATTACGAAGCACATGCATCTATACAGAGACAGGCATCATGAATATTTACATTTTTCAGATTAGATGGCAGTAGAAACTTTTACAATAGGTGTTTTAATTAGTCTTACAAAGACAGTTTTGAAGTCAGTACGCTTTTCTGTATGGTTATATTCTCATTTGACTTCTGAGTGGTGCCCCATTCTTTTACGGCTGTTTGGTTCTTACTAAAAGTACTGTGTAGAATCGGCTACTAGACAGACCATTCAGCAGTGCGCTGTAGGAGCCAAGCAGAGATATTATGAGCTGATACACGGTTGTGGTCGTGCTAACCCCAGGGGAAGGGATGAATAGCCAATTATTATCTAATAATAGCTTCCGAATTTCCTTTTGTAAAGTGCCTTTTGCCCCAGTGATTAACTCATAAGTGATTAACCTTAGCGTTAGCATTGTCTAGCTTGCTGTCTTTTGCTACCATTTTTATCAACAAACAATTAACATTACAGGACTGAAATATATCCAGACAAATAATAGATTCATATTTAGAAATTGCAACACAAATACACATATTCCTCTGTAGATATAATGCATGTTGCGTATAAATTAGCCTGAACAATTACATTTTTAGATGGCAATCTACGCTGTGATCCTGTGTGGCATAAATAATAATAGCAAGAGAAGGGTTTCTATGAGGCGCCGTATAGGGCTTAAATCAAACTTCACTCATGGACACACACATGAAACACTTGCATACACATATATGAAACAGTCACACATCTATATACAGTACAGACCAAAAGTTTGGACACACCTTCTCATTCAAAGAGGTTGAATTTGTATTATGGCAAAAAAAAAGCAGCTAAGTAAAGAAAAACGAGTGGCCATCATTACTTTAAGAAATAAAGGTGAGTCAGTCCGAAAAATTGGGAAAACTTTGAAAGTGTCCCCAAGTGCAGTCACAAAAACCATCAAGCGCTACAAAGAAACTGGCTCACATGCGGACCGCCCCAGGAAAGGAAGACCAAGAGTCGCCTCTGCTGCGGAGGATAAGTTCATCCGAGTCACCAGCCTCAGAAATCGCAGAT
>JAAGKR010005922.1:872-37453 GCA_011419295.1 Clarias macrocephalus
TCTCTCTCTCTCTCTCTCTCTGTGTCTCTCTCGTACAGGGTTGAACAATGAAATTGAAACTCCTGGTTTTAGACCACAATAATTCATTAGTATGGTGTCGGGCCTCCTTCTGCACAGTGTCCAGATTTTGAGCTGTTCTTTCGTCTCCAGGTCACTACGTGATGCTGCTGGAGGAAAACGTTTCCTGACTCGCTCCTCCAAAACACCATAAAGTAACTCAATAATATTTAGATCTGGTGACTGTGCAACACTAGTTTCAGTGTTTCGGTTTCAATGTCCAACCCCTGTATATATTGAATTACTAATTCTGGAGTAACTCTGGAGTAAAATCCACTCAGAGCCTTTTCAAATATTCATAGAGACCCAGAAAGAGAAAAAGAGAGAAAGTCAGATCTCGATAACCGAGGAACTCCATCTCTACAGAAGTGTATTATTTATCCGTCTCTCACTGCATCTGCTTTGCGGAACCAACTGATGTTAATTGCAGATGGATCCTGTCAAAACTCTGCACTTAATTGACCACACACACACACACACACACACACACACACACAGACACACACACACAAAAAGTGGTCTTCTTCCAGTCGGAATCCATCAAAACCTGATGAACAGAAATTGGACAGCTGAGATTACACGAAGAGACGGAGAGAGAGACGGAGAGAGAGAGAGAGACGGAGAGAGAGAGAGAGACGGAGAGAGAGACAGAGACAGAGAGAGAGACAGAGACGGAGAGAGAGAGAGACGATGCTGGATAGATATGGACATAAAAAGTAGCTGTCCGGTCTTGGTCCACAGTGTCCATTTTCTGCTTCGCTGCATTACCACAGAGCTTCACTCGTTCTGCACACGAGACACCGGTGATGATAATATCACCTCTCTGAAATCATAAAACCTCCACAATTTATAGAAGAAACCTGGTGGTGGTGGTGGTGCAACTGAAACCATCACAACAACGGAGGCTTCTGTATGGAATCTAATTTCATAAGAATTTTTTCAATCTGCCAACAATTACAGTCTAATGTTCAGGAAACAAGTTATAACTACATTGTAAGGGTTATAAACAGCTTCCTACACTACAGTACATAGAGCTTCACCTCTGACTGGTTAAAAAAGCTCTGAGACTGGAGACTCCTTCCACACACATTAAGTAACAGACATTTCTCCTTCCAGAAAACTTGGCATCAACAGTTTTTGAAATCAGATTTTTGTTCTTTTTTATTTTTTTGTCAGTTCATTTGTTCATTTGCTGTTTTGTCATTTGTACGAGTCTGAGAGTAAACGGCAGAGTGCGGAGCAGAAACATCCTCAATCACCGACCGAGAAAAAGGTCAAAAGTCAACCATCAGTTGGAAAATTCATCGACGCTTACAGGTTTTTTTTTTCCGAGGGTCAGAAGTATTGGAACATTATCAGGAAAAAACGTTGACCAGTCAACAGTGGTCGTTACAGTGAGATGCTTATTGAAGAGCTGACGCTGAATGGTGTCATGATTTCGCATGGCGATGCAGGTCCACACACAGTCCTGATCTCGCTCCATCAGACTCTCACCTGTGTGGTCCCCTGAAAGCAGAACTACGAGGACAAAGGTTCACTTCTGATGAAGAGCTGAAGACAACGGTGCATTCGTGGCTCGCAGCTCACCGGTAAACTTTCTCAATGCGGCAATACGAAAGCTTGTCGACAGACAGACAAAGTTTATTGAAAAGCAACGAGATTATGCTGAAAAATTATCATTTTTGACCATCATATATATACAGTATAGATAAAGACTTGTGATTTGCAGCTGCACTACTGTTAGAGTTTCTGTGTTAGGACACTAATCGACGCCCAGGTGTTTCGGTACTAAGTGCAGAACTTGGCCCAGCTCTTGTCTTTCCGTCCGCTGACAGACTCTGTGCTAATGCAGCGTCCAGAGTTAAACGTCTCTGTAAGGCGTCGGAGGGAACATCGCTGGGGACCCTGAGAGATTGACACGTCTGAATGAGGCGGGAGGAAGTGCGTAGGGGGTGAGCGAGGAGGATGAAGGGGGGGAAAAACCGACGGAAGCCTGAATTTTGATTAGTAATTATGTCCAAGCAGTGACACAATGAGGATTCTTCCTGCTCTCTTCTGTCTTTTAATCACGCCGTGCTTTTTTCTCAGACAATGAATTTAATGTCCTACTTTTTTCCCCCTCTTGCTTAAACACGTACCTTTAATAATAACAGCCTCTAATAAAATTCAACAGCTCACATCCTGAATTTCAAATAAGGAGAAATGAAAGGTAGAGGCTAGGAAAGGTTCAGATGATCGAGGGGGTGCTGTAGGAAAGTGCAGCGATATGATAAGCACACACGCTATCAGATACCAGCGGGAAGCCCCACGTCGAACTCCACCATGCCCTTCTCTCGCTTCGTCTGATCAAAAGAGCTGGACGAACCCGCCAATCTGAGACCCCATGAGAAAAATAGCGCGTGAGCCTCTTGAGCGTCTGAGACACCCAGCAGTCGCTCTAAATGAAGATGCTGACAAAGATCACGTCTCGATATAAATATGTCTCCAGCGGTACATGCAAACACATCTGACATAACTTTTCATCTTCGTAATGCAAGCGCGGTGTTTTCAGTCTGATCATGCGAACTGCAGGAGGCGTGAAGCTTTGAAAACTTCAGGAGAACCGAAAATAAAATGCAGGAATGTGAAGAGAAGGTTGTGAGGTTTTGTTCATGCTGGTTTGTAGAAGTTCTTCACAATAGTGACAAAAAAAAAAAAAAAAAACAGGATTGACATACAGACACGGTGCCGAAACAGTGAAGCTAATGTAAACTTCCTGAAAGTTAAAAGCTGATCTAATCCTTGTTGAAAACTTCAACTTATAAATAGATAAAAATGATCTCACATCATCCTGAACACAATCAATCAGACAAGACACCTTCTGCTCAGTGTTTTAGTTTAGCACTCGAGCTGTGAGGCTAATTGAAGTGACTAGTGAGGTTTAACATCTAAATGATCACACGCTTTCCTCGAGATGTGTCGTTTTGTCTCACTTTCAGTCTGGGTATGTGAACACTTTAGTTAAAAGCAGAATCATTCTGCGTAAACATACAGTAACATTAGTGTAAAACTAGCCATGTACCAGAAACATCAAAAAAAAAAAAAAAAACTCATGGAACTACATTTTTGCTTTTTTTATTTTTTGCTTCTGCTTTTTGTTTTGTTTTTATGTGAATTATTTTACACATTTCAGTACAATACACTCACTCATCGTCTGTACCACTTTATCCTGTATTCAGGGTCGCGGGGGGCCTGGAGCCCATCCCAGGAGACTTGGGGCACGAGGCGGGAACCCAACCGGGACAGGGTGCCAATCCATCACACACACACACACACACACACACACACACACACACACACACACACTCCGGGCATTTTGGGAACGCCAATTAGCCTAATCTGCATGTTTTGGGCCTGTGGGAGTAAACCGGAGTACCCCGAGGAAACCCACTGAGCACGGCGAGAACCTGCAAACTTCATGCACACAGAGTGGGAGTCCGGGAATTGAACCCAGACCCTGGAGGTGCAAGGTGACAAGCACTAAGCCACCGTGCCGTTCCCATTAAAATACCTGTATGATTACAGGTTATTTTTTATTTCATGAAGTTAAAAGGGTGAAAAACACATGCCTTTACAGAATGCCTAACATGATCAAAAATATTAATTTGTCATTTTTCAATTGCTAAATGAGTGATCATCACACACGTGTCCTGGAGCGAGGTCAGGACTGTATGGGGGGCGTGGCAATAACTCCCAGCCGAAGTCCCGAAATGTGCAAGTGGTGTTGGTGAATGAGTGTGTTCACACACGCACAGATGCGTCTCTTCTGCGACAAGTTGGAGATAAATTATCCTTCTATTTTCCAAGCCCTAATCACCCCAAGAACTTTGCTGAAACATGGCAACCCTGTCTTGATTTAGAATCAAACTGTGTTAAACCTCAAACTCAGATTTCTTGAAAGCATAAAATGACCATAATTACATATAATCATATTTGTATTCATTTCAAGCACATTATCTTTTATATCTAGATAAAGTCTAAAGTCTAATTACAGATAAGTTTTCTGTTAAAAAGATGACACCATGAAGATATACATCGTGTGGCTTCCAACTCCGTCACGTCGTCTTTATCAGAAGTCGATCAGAAACTAAATGAGGACGCACTGTGCGTATCCTCAGAGAGATGAACTCCACGCTGATGAAATCTGGCTCTCATTTGTTCAGAACCTCTCGGGATTACACGGCGGCGCGAGAGTTAACGCGAGGTATCCAGCCTAATAACGCAGACTGCTACCGTGTGCCGCAATTCGATTACGACTGTGATTTATTTACTTGTTTAGCAGTCGAGGCCCTGCTGTGATTATTTTTTATTGTAAATAATTGAATAAAAACGTCAGACCGAACCAGTGCGTCATTACGATGATGTACAGCTTATGGAGAGGTTGCATGTGTGGTATTCCCACGATGACCTGTGACACGACCTGCACGCGTTTGCAAAATAAAAGGTGAACATGTTCTGTACTTCTGGTCCTTCATCTTCTCACTCGTCCTCACACGCCTCCGTCCATTGTCCCTTCTTCGTAGGAGGAGACGGCAGCTGGTTCGGTGTTTGATAAGCCGGGGTCACCAGGAGCTGACTCTAATCTTCTACTCCACATGAGTGTGTGTGTGTGTGTGTGTGTGTGTGTGTGTGTCTATGAAAGGAGGGGTTTTGTCTGCTTATAAAAAATGGATTGCCACTCAGGGGAGCCTTTCTCAGCAAGAAGTGCCTGGGAGACAATAATTGCAGGCGGGCGGGTAGGTGAGGGGGAATATGACAATCCGAGATGGCAAATTGATTTTTGCTCTGCATGGAGCTCTGGCTTTTGCAACAAAAAAAAAAAAAAATGGCGGGAAAAAAACGAATTAGCGAAAAATATGGGAAAGGAATTTGGTACTCGATTGCACAGGGTGGCATCGCATCAATTCCCATTCATGCCGAAATATTGCACGCTGTCATTCTCGGGTCTTCTATTTTGCAGATGATTCATAAATCGTAAATCCAAATGGCGTCCCGTTAAGAGCGTTGTAAACCAGAGGGAATGTTACATGAATAAAGATGGAGAAATGAACACATATATATATACATTTACAGAATCTATATATACATTCACATCTAGAGCATCATTAGTGTAGAGAGGCGCCAGTGCAGACTGTAACACTCAACATGGAGGGTGGTTTACATAAGCCCCGCCCTTTAAGTAAAATTGCTTTGTTGGTAATTTCTCCTCATGCTTGTGCTCATATAACAACAAATCATTTTCCAATGTTGTGTCCAAGATGGCTGACAAGTAGAAGGAATTTACTAAAAGTTTAAGATCTACTGCTTGAAAGATCAAATGTCAGCAGTTGACGCGTATCCAGTCTCAGTTCTCAGTTAATTCATGTTTGATGCTAACGATTCAAGTTCATCACAAAATATCCACTGGCTCAATCAATCAACATCAAACGGCATTATTGTTACCTCTACAGAGTGGTTAGTTTTTGTATTTTATTACAACATGACCGAGTTTACTGTTTGAATCCATCTTATACCACAGTGATTTCTCAACGCTAACAACGAGTCGAACAAGTCAAACCTTGATGTTGATGAAATTTCTCATGAATGAAGGCAGTAAAAGTGTTCGACGTTTACAGAAAACTTCAAGCACCTTGCAGAGATGAGACTCAAGGCCACAGGACATTTTAAAGAAGGCTGTACATCTGTGAATGATCATCCCGGCCCAGGTGGCTCGGAGAACACTGCGGTCGTTCCTGCGAGTGGAATCCTGCGATCATCCCTTAAAAATCGGCCGATAACTTGTCACCAACTTGTGGAAGAGATGCATCTGTCTGTGTGAACTGAACAATCGTTCACCAACACCACTTGCACATTACAGGAAGTTATTGCCACATCCCCCGTACAGTACTGGGCCATTAGAGGAGATCCTGGGAGGTTGCAGACATGCAGCAGACAGCCAGTCCGATCATGGCTCTGTGATGGTACCCTGATGGTGTCTGAGCACTAGTGCATTAGTGTAGCAGGGGATTGTATAGAGAAATAAAGGGGGTTATTCTGTACAGTCAGAAGTCCAGCTTCGACTTGAACGTCACTTATATCAAACGAAGACGTCAAATGTTTTATTCCAACCACGTTGCAGGATATGAATACGGTGAAATATGAGTCCGTTTTCTCACCTACTATATGTCACAGTAGCTTGAAAACATTGTTCCTTTGTACCATATTTTTTTCTTTCTCGATTATAAAAAAAAATAATAATCATGTTGTTCCCAGGAAACTCACAAAGTGTAAACTCTTCCATCCTGAAGATGTTAGAAAACTTAAAGCTACTATATTATATCTCTTAAACGAGTCCACACAGGCCTCAGGAGCAGCTGAAATACCCCCTTGATGATGGTTTTTCCTACCTATATCTCTATTCAATTTACTTACAGTGTCTATGTAAATGAGCTTCTCCTGAGCCACACCCACCAGAGCTGAGCAACTCACTGTGGGAGGGCCATTTTCTTATATGATGTCACTTGAGTTGTTTGAAAATGGAAAAGACTGTTACAAACTCCTTTCACATGTGTTACATAAACATTTCATGGAAAGCTCTCATAAGCTGCTGTAGAATAAGAGGAATAAAGCACACAGTGGCATGTTGTTATAGCTGGTAGCAGTAACTCTGCTTCATCACAGCACCCTCTTATTGATTGCTCCACTATAACAGAACCACACTGAGTGATTTAGTCCTTATTTAATGCATAATGAGCGCTCCTCTGTCGTTTTTATGAAGCAGTAAAAACACCAAATAATTTCCTTTTCAACATATTTTATTTTAATGGTTCAAGACGAAACGCTCAGCGCTGCTGTAACCTTTCATAACTCTCCACACACCAGCGCGATTTCTTACCAATTTGCATTCCTGAGACCACGCTGATTTTCCGCCAGCGCTCGGGAAACGAACAGGAGACCCCTGACCTCCAGCTTTTGTTAAGAGGCTACTCTTGAATTATTAAAATGAGCTTTTTTTCATACTGATGTTTTGTTTTGTTTTGAAAAAGCACTCATGATGAGAAGATCACAGCCTCGACCTCGATCCAGAAATATATATATTTTTTACAACGCTGCGTCAGGGTTGTACGGGACTGTACAGGAAGATGAATTTCAGCGTGGCGTTTTCTCGGTGTAATGGGACCGACACTGGCTTTGTCACACGGATCTGGAGCGTGACGGGACCATTTTAAGAAAAGAGGGAAAAAAAATATATCATCTGGGAATAAAAAAATAAGGCATCTGATATTTGATGTTTGGAAGGCTCTGAGAGACGTCTTAGCAGTCATTTATTGTTACATGATATAACATGCTCCCTTTTGATTTTAATAAGGAACTGAGCATACTATCAGTTTAATGTCTTACAAACACTTTCCTTCCAACGATGATAATAATGGTAATTGCTAAGATTAGCCACTAATTGCTGTGGACCCCTAACAGCATTCCTTCCAACCCCCCCCCCCCCTCCCCGCGTGCCTAACCGAAGGAGGATTTCTCTTCTTGTCGTCTTGCAACCCGTTGCATCAGGCAGTAAATGTACATTTGAATATGCACGCTGGACATCTCACAGAGCACTAACAGAGCTTTTATTCCTCGGGTGATCAGTCGAGATGAACGCACTCTGTAACCGAGACGTTTCTGACCTGTGATTGATATTCTGTGACGTCTGGTCACAATGGTCATACTCGCTGCCCTATTTCTGTTATGACAATAACTCTAATCATTCTTTGAACATCTTTTGAGCACTGAAGTCATTAAGGCACTTAGATCTGTTCATTCTACATATTTTACAAACCAATAATATCCTCAAAACTCCCCAGCCCTGTTTAATTTCTTGATTTTTTTTTATTTCCTTAAACTATTTTCCTTCTAACTTTGTAAAAGTAAAAACTATTAATATTGATGAACAAATATATATACAGTGGAATCTCGGATCGCGAGTAACGTGGTTTACGAGTGTTCCGCCAGACGAGCAAAGATTTTTAATACATTTTGAGTGCCGAGTATCATGTATCACGTATGAGCCTCTTATTTTGATATCGAGCATCAAGTGATCACAACTGAGCCAATGATTTTTTTCTCTCTTGCGCTACTGAATTATGGGTAACCGTCTCCCCTGCTGGGTCTTAGTGCTCGTCTCTTACTGGTATAATCAACATCTCGCTCTCCCCCCTGTGTGCGCGCGCGTGCGTAATTTGACACTGTGCCCCACACAGACTCTCCCCGGCTCCACACACACGCTTTCTTTACACAGAAAACTCTGCTCTGTCACGATTCTTTTCAAAGGTAAGTTACTGGTTCATTTGTTTGTTTTTTTTACTTTACATCAGTGATTCCGTTAGTAAGTGTCAATAGAGATTATTGTTTAAGACACAGCGCCTGCACGCACAAATGGAAACACTTATCTGTCTAGATTAATTTTAACTTTTTTAAATATTAAGTGCAGGTTAATTTGTTTTACTTTACTTTATATATTATATTAATTATTTTTATGTATTTATTGTTTTGGGCTGTAGCACGAATAATTTGAGTTTTAACTATTTCTTATGGGAAAATTCTATTTGGTTTACGAGTGTTTTGGAATACTAGCATGCTACTGGAACGAATTATGCTTATAATCCAAGGTTCCACTGTATATACAGTGTATATATAGATATAGATATTATAAACTAAAACTTAAACTTTAAAACATAAACTAAATATAACTTTAGATTACTTTAAATATTTTTGTATTATTATTTTTACAAATGACTTGAGATAACATTGAAAAAACAACCCAAACATAATGCTGCAAACACAACCTCAAAACAACAAAACTGCCAGCTTTATTTGGAGGCTTTATACCAATTATCATCCATTCACACAAGCAATTCCATGGTCCCTTACGTTCCTAACAAAGTTCTGAAATCGGAGTTTTGAAATCAGACACAACAGCTTCCCACACACAGCATGTGTATCTTATGTCACGCATCTCTTAATCATCATCATCATCATCATCATCATCATCATCATGTGCCCTAGTGGTCCAGTGATAAACACACAGTTCTCTCAGGGCAGTGACTGGAGTTTGAATCCCGCTAAGGCCATCTGTTTGCTATTAATATAGATATTAAATAGTTTTTGCAGTGTGTTAGAAGTGTGCGATCAACGTTATCCCATCGTTATGCAGTCAGAGTTTGTTCTGACGTCATTTCATGACGTCATTCAATTTTTACCTACTTCATACCAATCGGTAATTTTGCCAAAATAACATCAATAACACAACTAAAAATACTTGCTAGGTAACTACCTGCGTTTCTCCATAATCACGAAATTAATTTAATTAAAAAAATTAATAACAACAACAGTGCTGATGTAGTGATAAGTAAAGATAACTCCACGTTATGGGTCAGGGGTATCTTAGTGGTTAAGGCATTACCCACTTTTGTTTACCCCACAGTTGTCCCTGTTGGGCCCTTGAGCGAGGCCCTTAACCCTCAACTCCTCAGATGTATAATGAGATAAAAATCTAAGTCGCTCTGGATAAGAGCGTCTGCCAAATGCCTTCAATGTAACTTAGCATGTAGTTAAACAGTATTGGGGGTAACGTGTGAGATACTTGTGCATATAAAGTGAGATCTTTACATATAGCTGTTTTTGTGAAGTATTCATATTGAGGAGGGTTTCAGCTTAAAGGAGTCATCTGTATGGAGTGACCCGGACACTGATCGAGAAAACTTTTGGCACCCATTCATACTGTACAGGTATGAACCATTTCTTGTCCAATGTATTTCCAATAAGGCGAGAAAAGCAATTCCACATCACATCGTGCAGCAGTCCATTTCTCTTAGTTTTAAGAGCAAGCTCATCAAAATAATTGCAGGATGTTGAAAAGGAAATATGCAATTCATAACAAAGGGGAAATAAGAATAGCACTCGAGTTCACTTTAATTGCAGGCTTTTGGCTCGACTCCTGCTGCATCAATCACACGCAGCGTGAACCCACGGATGAGATCATGAACCGAGGATCAGGGGCCAGCTGAAGATTTAACGATTAATGTTTAGCTATAAAATGGCCTTTAATAGATGTGTTATATAATCTCACTCAGGAACCAGTAGAGTAGCACTGTCAGGGGAAATGAACTGTTCCAATACCGGCCCATAATCACTTTGTTTATTACACAGAGAGAGAGAGAGAGAGAGAGAGAGAGAGAGTAAACAGGTGGCTGGAATTTTTCGGTACATATTTTATAAAGAAGTAACTTAGTTCATGACGTTTTCAGGACAGAACAGTAGAACTGTTTACACTTTGTTGTTTCTTGTCCGTGTCAATTTTTATTTTTTTAGTTAATAAAAAGAGAGAATAGGAATAAGCTGGTGAGAGAATCATAATGCTGCTTAGAGCTGCTTAAGCATAAGCGAGAACAAGGAGTAGTTTGACTGAAGTTCCATAGCATTAACTGTAAATACATATGATACGGAATAATGATGTATTGATTAGCACCTCCAGAGTCATGAGTTTGATGGGTTCCTCCCATAGTCCAAAGACAAGCAGATTGATGTTCCAATTGGTGTAGTGAATGTGTGAAGTGAAGTGAATTAGCATCAGGATGTACTCGACCTTCTGCCTGTAGTTCTCTAGGATAAGCTCCAGGCCTCTCATGACACTGTACAGATGTTAGCGGTATAGAGAATGAATGAAAATGGATAAAAATTGTGATGTGTCAATCTTTAATGAATAAATAATTGTTGTTGTTGAATAGTTGTTGTGGTATAAGAGAAATAAAAACCTGTCATTGGTTATTTTACTATAACATCAGGATCCAGAGTGTTTTATTCAATATTTATCTCAATTAAAAACACTGAATCCCAAAAGAGCTTATGGACTAAAGCAAGAGTCAGAGTCGATTCACGAATCAGATGCTTTGAAAGTTAAATCGCCGTCCAGTGGAGGATGTTAGTTGGATTCAAACCAACAAATCGAGAGGTAAACAAAGAAAGAAAGAAGCAACACCGATGGAATGTAACAGATTATCGAATGGCCTATGCGTTTCCAGTATAATTGCTCGAGCCTTTTGATTTACACATTAAACCAAGCTGATCCATTAAACATCGCTCGCTTCATTATGCTCCCTGCTTGAGCCGATTTTCGAGCCGAAGACCTAAAAAATGAGAGAAAGAGCCGTGCACTTAATCCTTTGGAAATTTAGCATTGCTGAAAGCGTGCCGAGTTAATGAGTCAGAGAACGCTGTCTCAATCACTTATAAATCTCTGAACGCAGGGGGAAAAAGGGCAGCGGTATCAAAACCTGAGGCATAATTCAAACGGAAAAAGATGATTATAGTAATACAGCCAGGAATCACATTTTTTATTCATGTCCTGCTTTAACAGTATGAAACATATCATGAAATTCAGTTGATAAAATATGGAAAAATACAGTATACAGTACATACACAAGGTCATTAAAATGAGTCTTGCTATTTTCAAATCAAAGCAACGGAATCTAAAAGGTGGGGAAGTTCCTGGTGTTCAGAGTCAGGTTACACACACACACACACACACACACACACACACACACACACACACACACACACACACACAGGTTCGGAGCTGCATATTCAGATAGATATCTCTAGGCTTGCCAAATTATTTCATTTAAAAGTGATGAGGATTTTTAACAGCATAAAGAAATCTGTAAGGCAAAAAAAAAGGAGTAAAAGGGAAAGAAAGAGGAAATGTATGTAATATGATGTCACACTTAGAAGTAAAGAATCAAAATTAAAAAGCAAGCTTTGAAATAAACCATACCGGAATCAGCAGTTAGGAATAGGAACAGTTCTACAGTAATGATCACATACTCACTCATGCTCTATAGCACTTATTCTGTACAGGGTCGTGGGAGGCCTTAAGTCTATCCCAAGCAGTGTTGGGGGATGTAACTAATTACATTACAAAATTACTGTCTTCAAAAAGTAATCCGTTACATTACTGTGTTACTTTCTACCTAGTTCGAGTAACTTTTCCATTGCAGAAAATGAAAACTCCTCATGCATGTTGTTTTAGTCAAGACCTTTATAATTATTCCACCATCATCACTCAGCCAAGTTTGGCCCGTAATCTGTTAACTACTAATACCCCTGTCTCACCTACTGTACGCGGTTTCGCACGGTGGCCGTAAGTACGGTTCATCATGATTCACCGCGAGTTTCGGCGCTGTGATTAGGTTTCCATCTTTCCGCGTGTCGGTCCTCATATAGTCAAACCGCGTAGGTGAGATACAGTAGGGGTATAACAGCAGGAATAACAGAGGCGGGAATATCAGGGGAGGGGCTTGTAGGATGACCTCCTCACACACACACACACACACACACTGGGATTGGGAATGACTGCTGTCTGGCTCACGGATTACATAAATTGTCTGAATAACGGATCACATTTTTGAAAAAGTAACTAAGTAACTGAGTACTTGAATGGCGGAGCGAACGCGTTAGATTACTGTTACATCAAAAAAGTAATCCGAGGCCTCTAAATCTAATTCTACTTGATCCCAGGGGACTCAGGTACGAGCCGTGGTGCACCATAGAGGAGGTGCCAATACATTGCAGGGCACACACTCTCACACACCTACTGTAATCTGAATGTCTTTGGACTGTTGGAGGAAATAGTGTAGGAGTACCTGGAGAAAAGCCAAAGTCATGCACACACCTGAACCTTGAACCTGGAGGTGCTAGGTGGCTGTGCTAACCACTATGCTACTGTACTACTCAGTAAGGATCACATTAATCACTAATTTAGTTAAATAAAATAACTTTCACACATTATTCAGCATAAACAGTAAAGAACAGCACTTGATCCAGCACTGAGTCTTACAGTATTGTGCTGCATTAGCATCTAATTTCTTCATACGGTATGTACTTGTTCGACGGTTCTTTTTAAGTAATGTAATATTTTCCTACTTATCGCCGAACATCAGCATATACATACTGTATCAGATAGTGACAGTGTATGTAAAACCTGCGTGCTGTTTTTGATCATACAAAGCCAACAGCATTCACGTGCAGGGAGATTTGCATAAAAAAAGGTGTGGCTATTAATTAGTTCATTAATCTTCTAAGCCGATCTGATATGGTAAGACAGACAGACTGTGTGTGTCTTCTTCCTCACAGCTGTGAGGAGTCGAGTAGACGAGTCAGATGATGAGATTTATCCCTCCCTCGTCTCCTCCTGCTCTACCTCAGGTAAGTTTGTTATGATGCATTTCGTCATTTCATGTTTGCTCTAATTAAACGAGTTATTGAGCTATATCATAAAGTGTGTAATCAGATCAATCTAGTGCTGAGCAGGATCGGAGCAGATCATTATATAGAACGTTATTGCGCAACTTGAGTGCAGCAGTGCTTTCTTGGGGTTTTTGATGATGAGTTGCTGTGCTCGGTTCAGACGTGATTAACATTTTACAAAATTAAAAACACATCACCTTACGTAACTTTTCATCAAAACTTCTGTTTTAATGTTTTATTTGAATCTCTACACATTTGGGAAAAGAGATTGTCAAATTTTCTAAAGTAAAAGTGATTTTTTTTTTTTAAACAGCATTTAGACAGAATCATCTGATCTGAATTAGAGGTATTCCACAAGTCAAGTCAATTTTATTTATATAGCGCTTTTAACAATTGACATTGTCGCAAAGCAGCTTTACACAATAAAAAGAAGTAAGTCTGTATGCAATGTGTATGAATCAAAATGATAAGATTGTCCCTGATGAACGAGCCGAAGGCAACGGTGGCAAGGAAAAACTCCCTGGGATGGTAATAGGAAGAAACCTTGAGAGGAACCAGACTCAACAGGGAACCCATCCTCATCTGGGTGATAACGGATAGCAGGGATTGATCAACTTAATAATGTGTACTGGAAGTTCAGTGTAACAGGAGATGTGTTAAAATTAAAATTAAAAGGAGTCCAGTTTGTTCCTGGAGGCTCAGGTAGACTGTAGGAGATTCCAGTCATGAGCTATCGAACAACTGAAGTCACAGGTCCCCAGAGCATCAATCGATGATAGGACACATGCAGGAGGCAACATTCCATTCACAAAACGAACTTTGTGGCAGTTTACCATGGCTCTGCTCTTTTTTTGTTTTTTGTTTTTTGAGCAAGTGGTGATAATAACATTACTGGGACATTTATTTATATATAAAACCATCAATGGTGATCTACAATTGTTAGTTATACTAACTGTGGGTCTCAGCGTGGGTGAGAGTACTGTAGGTCTGTACGGTCCGCAGTACTGAGGAGACAGCAGCTGTCTGACCACACCCACATTCACACCCAGTCACAGAAGCACTTTCAGCAACAGCACACATCTGATGACGTTATGTCGTCTTAAACAACACGCCGTCTCTGCACTAATCACTTCTAAGTCCTTCTGAATCGCCTCTGAACCGCCCGTGTTGTATACCTTAAATAACCTTCAAATGGTAACCCTTGGCATTCAAATGACCTCATTTATGTCAAAAGCTTGGCTCATTTAAATGACCTTCGATGACCTCCAAATTATGTGGAATGACCTTTAAATGACCTGAATATCGTATTCAAATGGGTTTAAAAACTTTTAACTATGACCAAAAATCCTCTTCCTGTTGCCTAAAACAAAACGTCAAGTAACCTGAAATGACCTGTCGCATGCTCATGACTTTGACTTGACCTTCAGATGACCTGAAATGATACATGTTGGCTAAACTTTTGATAATAAGAAAAGACATTCCAAAGATCTGAAATGAAACTTACAGTACATGATCTAAAATTACATGGGACATGCCAGTGACCTTCATTTGATCTCAGATAGCATATATATGTTCTAAAATGGCATAGCAGTGTACTCTGAGTCATCTCTATAATGACCAAAACTGATCTACAAATGACCAGAAACCAACCTTTAAATGACTTAAATGTCATTTTAATGACCTACTGCTGGAATCAAATGACCTTCAAATGATCTTAGATAACCTAACGGCAAACTCAAATGACCTGACCCTACTGACTGAAAATGACATGGTGGTGGAACTGCATTGAGACAATATTGAGATGATCATCTAATGACCTGCAAATGACCTGATGGTGGAATCGCGTGCATCCTTTAAACATACATGTGTTGACATTCTTCTCAGTCCTTGTAACAAGGTATTTTACGGTAGCAGGTTGCAAATTGGTAGATTCTGATTAGCATGATCTTGGTATGATGTTAGTATGGCTAACTGTTCAGATTTGTTGGTGCGTTTTATTTTACGCGGTGTTCTTTGATGTAACTTTTTGCAGATCTCGCTGCACTTCACTCATATACAATGTGCTACATCTTCCTTCTTGTCTTTATCTTTTCCGTCCAGCCTCCACTCAGGAAATATCAGCATGAACACGATATCCAGCTGCACCGCGGGCGGAACATGAAGTGTTTATTTTTTTCATTTGCCCTTCAAGCAGCGTGTTTTTGATGTAATTAAGCAGAAACCCTGCGGCTGCTGTTGACCTGCGATGCCACGCAGAGTACACCAGACTTTGCTTCCTCTTCCTCCTTTTATCAGAATTTATATGAATGTTATTTCATATTAACTTTTACATCTTAAAGAGATACTCAGGCTTAAATGTTGCTAATAATGAAGGAAAGACAGTTAGGGGCCAATTAGCACGAAGTAAATTAGATCTCAAAGACCTCTTTCTAATTAGCTTCCATTCACCCGTGCATTTTAATTTTTTGTATGCTTCACCCATATGTATGCAGAAGTCTTTTCTTTGATGTCAAACTCAGCATTTTTTCAACATTACTGAGATATACTTCAAAAGTGCTGTAGACCTTGAGCAAACACACTTTCAGCTGCTAACGGATGCTTTCAGTGTTGAACTAATAGACAGAATTTAATAGCATCATATAACAATAACATTAACAGCTGTAGTGTTGAATGAAGTCTTTCTCGCAGAAACATTTCTTTTTATCCTGATAAATGTTTAATACTACATTGTAGGAGTGTGTTAGTTCAGTGTTATATGGTTGATATCCTGTATAAATGAAAGATTCCTTGAAATTAGCAATCTATTAGCAAATTCTGCCCAAATGATTAGGAAAATCCACAGTTTGAAAAGGAATAAACCACTGTGTGTCAGGCATTTATGGGAAAATAATCTACAACAGGGTGGTGTGAGTTACACGCGCTACAACTTTTCATTATGTAATAAATAACACATCATACTTCTCGATTTATAGTTATAAATATAGGGGGAAAAGGTGTGGCTAAGAAGCCACAAAGCTTTAAATCTTCTGTGCTGAAAACAGCAGAAAACTATAACATCTATAAACTATTTTAAAGCTTTATCAAATGCACTGACACTGGAGACTCCTTCCATAAATGTCAAATAAAAATCTTTTTAGAAAATAGCAAAAATAACAAATTTGATCATCTGTTTATGTGCCATGTCGGTGCTACCCAGCCTTGTGAAGAGGTGTTGCCATAGAAACAATAACAAATTTGAATGAGTGCATTAAAATAACCTGGGATTATAAAGCTGCATTGCTTTATAATAAACTTTATTAACAAAACTTTATAAATCATAAGTATGAATGAGCTTTATAAATATAATATATGTTAAGGCCAAATATGACATCTTTTCTTTATTAACACTGCACCATGGTGAAAGATAACATTTACATTTAGGCATTTCCGTCATTGGATAGATACTTACCTTGGGTTACTTACAGTAGGTCATCAGTCGGTTTTTTTTTTCTTCATTTTTTAAGTCTTTTTTTTCTTTTTTTTTTGTTTAAGAAACAAATAGTCATTTAAAGATAGACAAAGACTCAGCTGTGTGTAGCTGGTTCATTCCACCACTTAGGTGCCAGAACAGTAAAGAGTCTGGATGAATGTCTTGGGTGGTGTGATTAGAGCTGAAAGGTAAGTGGGTACTGGGCCATTTTTAGCTTTGTAGGCAAGCATCAGGGTTCTGAATTTGATGCAGCATCTACAGGAAGCCAATGCAGGGAGTGGAGAATGGGGTGCTGTGGGAGAACTTGGAAAGGTTGAAAACGAGACATGCTGCTGCATTCTGTATCAGCTGCAGAGGATGAATGAGGGACAGGGACAGACCTGCCAGGAGTGAGTTGCAGTAGTCCAGTTTTCAAATAACAAGGGACTGAACAAGCACTTGAGTAGCCTGTATAGAAAGAAATGGGCAGATTCTTCTGATGTTGTAAGGAAATAATCAACAAGAGCTAATAAGTTTAGCAATGTGTGGGGAAAATGACAGATGATTGTTCACAGTTACCCCAAGATTGAGGACAGTGGCTGAAGGAGTGATCAGATTGTTGTTCAGAGAGATCACAAGGTCTTGACCTGGGGATGAGTCACCAAGGATGAACAGCAGTTCGGTTTTACTCAGATTGAGCTTCAGCTGATGAGCTGCCATCCAGGATGAGATGTCTGCCAGACATGCTAAGAGTCAGGTGGAAACCTGAGTGTCTGAGGGATGAAAAGCCATACAATGCTATGACTTTACCAAGAGACCAGGTATAGAGTGAGAAAAGAAGAAGACCAAGTACTGAACCCTGTGGGACACCAGTAGCGAGTCTGCACTGGGCATGTGGATGTGGATCCCCTCCATGTCAGCTCATATGACCTATCTTCTAGGTAGGAAGCAAACCTGTTCCACAGATAGCAAGGATATTAGGAATAGATAATAGAATCTTGTGGTTCACCATGTCAAATACAGCTGACAGGTCCAGGAGAATCAGGACAGATGATAGTTTAGCTGATTTAGCAGTATGAAGCTGACAGAAGGGCAGTCTCTGTGGAATGTGCCACTAGATAAAACTAGACTCTGAGATTAGATGCTGAGATTAGTGGGCTAACAATGCCATGGTCTAAAAAGCACTAGTAGGAAAAAGCTAGTAGGATTTTCTGTGTGTGTGTGTGTGTGTGTGTGTGTGTGTGTGTGTGTGTGTGTGTGTGTGTGTGTGTGTGGGTGGTAGGTAGGTAGGTAATTAGGCAACCTGCTGACACAACAGAGAAGAGAAACTTGTCACAGGTTATGGGGTCATCAGTCACAGAATGCAATATAAAGGTGTGAGGTAATTTAAAGATTAATAAACATTGTATCAGATTTCATGAAGAAAATAATCAACAGCTGATGCAGGGATGAGTGGATTGTTATTGTTATTTCCCTGTAGTGGTGATCACTCAGATGTATTTATTCTTCCTTTTGAAGCAGCAACATTTGCATATATTTTATTTATTGAGCAAAATATTATGATTTTTATTCAGTGCTTGGAATGTTCATGATGAAACATTGATCGCATTGATTACTTGCCAATAAGAGTTATATATAGATAATATTTAGCTATAGGTCACATACTTTACCTATTAAATGGTACACAACAAAGGGGCACATGCTGTTTAAGACACCATGAAAAGTTTTTTTTAAAGGGCAAGAGAGTTGACGATCAGTCATTTTAACAGCCATATTATTTTTTATTAGGGCCCAAGCACTATCGTGTCATAATGTGTTCTGATTTTTTTCCCCCAGCATTTGGGGCTTTTTGAGGGACTTGACGTGCTCAAAAAGTCATAAATATCAGCACACAGTTTGGAATCTGCTGCCATTAGGATGCCTGAACAGCTGGGCGTGGCACAGGGCCATCACATGAGATTTTGCTGCATACTGTAGCACTTACACATTTTCACATACACATGTCATGGGCTCTATTTAACATGAAGTCAGTTATTTTGGGTTGTTTGCTAAATGCACCCTCTAGAATTTTATATACTCTTTCTAGGGGATTTATATGCGCTAATTGTCAATTGGCTGAACTGTTTTTGGAACAGTTCAGCCAATTGACAACAGAACAGTTCAGCCAACTGTTCTTGAACAGTTTAGCCAAATCACAGCTAATAACTTCCTGAATGACATCATATTAAGTGAGTTCACATTGAGTGACTTCATAGTGTACAATACTTTTTTTCCTGCATCTGGGACTTTTTGTAGGTTTTAACCAGAGGTGGGCAGTAATGAGTTACTGTACATTTACTCTGTTACATTTACTTGAGTAGTAATTTTTTGAAAAAAAATTACTTCTATGAGTACTTTTACTGCACCATACATTTTTCTTTTACTTGAGTAGATTTGTGAAGAAGAAATGTTACTCTTACCCCGTTACATTCGGCTCCACTCGACTCGTTACTTTTCTAACCATTTATTCTACACATGGTGGATCTAGCGCTTGACGTTTCATGAATCAGACGCAGAAACAATGATTCTATGACTCCGTTTGACCAATCAGGTGTTCAGCCGGTTTTCTATAAGTTCATCCTCCCTGTGCATCCGTCCTACATACGCTCAGTGAGCATGAGCAAACAAAAGTTTCCGCATCTTTCTCTAATTTAGCAAAACGCTGCTACTACTGGGATCTTGCGATTAGTGTACAATCTTGCGGTGACTATAGAATGCTTTTTTCATGTTTGAGTGATTATATGTTAACTTACATATAATGTTACTGCAATGTTACTTATGTAATCTATGAATATATAAGTATCTTTCAGTGCAGAATTAATCACTAACACGCGTGTTGTACATTTTTATGCATCCCAAAAAATATGACGCGTTCCTGACATCATATACGTACATGTTTCGCTTGCAAAAGAACAGCTTCATACTGCAGTGACTTCTCTATCTGCCAAAACAGACACACACTTCAGCATATAAAAATAAATAAATCGTTACTCAGTACTTGAGCAGTCTTTTCACCAAATACTTTTTTACTCTTACGTGAGTAGTGTGGGTGCTTCGGTGCCTGATCAACGTTGCTTGCAACTAGATTTCTGATTGGTTTTACTTCTTTCATTTGTCCCCAGTATGTAAGAGTCTTGCTGCTATTAATTTTGATTTCTGATTGTCAACATATCACTTTTGCAACCTAAAACGCGACAGCACACAAAACCATGCTAAGCTAGCCGATCAGAACATAACTTATAGTTAGCTAAGCACACAAAGTTAGCTAATATGCTAGTGTTGACACACACACTCATTATAACCAGCGCCAAATGCTAGACCACCATTCAAATTCTCATTTGAATGGTGCGACATTAAACAATCAGCTGTAGACGAGCTATTGACTGAAGGAGCTGCCTTATTTTATGATTTTTTCCCCCCATTTTCTTCATTTTTATAGATGATAAGAGAGAATGTGCGACTCCACATCAGCGATTCTGCTTGAGACTTGTTAAACAATTTAGGCCTTTAGGTGCTGCGCCAAAATAAAAGAAACATGATTTCGTAGCTTGATGAAGTATGTTTCCTGTAAAAGGAACACTGTGTACAGTTTCAAATGAGTGAATCATCTTTATATACATGCAAGTAACTTCAAATCAAATTCCCACAGCTATCAAGGTTACACATATACAGTACAGGAAATATGAGTTGGAGTTTGCGATGTGTTCACAGACTCATTTCATTTTATTTTTCCTGCTCTGTATCACTCAGCACATGAGAAAATGACCAAAAAAAAAAACCCTAAATAAATTACACAACTGAATGACCTTCAACTTTCAAGTCTCCATCTTTTTTTTCCCTTGACTATCATCCTGAATGTATATTTAGCCCCGGGAGTGAGCTGTCTCTTCACTCACAGTCGGTATCTCTTATTGTCACCCGTTACACACTGCATTCCCTCAATTACTATTGGAAAGCTGAAGGCAATTGGTTTCGGGTGTATAATCTGGGAAGCGACGGCGCCTCCAGCCAGCTGCTTTTTATATTCCGGAGGCGAACAGGAGCAATTAACAGCGCTGTCGCTTTTCCCGGAGCGTTGGGTTGGCATGGTTTTTTTTTTCCCTTTGTTCGCCTCTTTATGCTATTAGGCTCGGGGTAGCACCTGTCAATGGCCGTCCTCTCTCTTTTTTGCAGCCTCTCTGGAGTCCGGCGTGATTGATGACAGGTCGGGAGCGTACGGCCTCACCGCCTTTTCAATCCTTCCACGGGGAAATTGCTCATTTCTTGAAGTCCATTTCCATTTTTGCAACGAGACAAGCGCACCGAGTTTATATATTACTCCAGGCTCGGACACTGAATTGTGATGAATTGTGCCACACATTGGACAAGAAAAATATTCATTTGCAAGGACTTTATTGCTTGGCTTTTTTCCTCCCCTCCTCACTCCACTGCTCGCCGTCGTTGGCCTGTCAACGTAGCAGGTTACAGCCGAATGTAAATTTAAGCGGCCGTGACATTCTTATTCAGATAAGTGCACCGTGAACCCTTTCGCTTCATAGCTATAGAGTTAAGACTGTCAGTTTGACATTGTTCCCGGTTGCTTTCTGGATTTAAGGTGGGCAACACCTTTTTAAAACCCAAACCTTGTATCCTATCCAATGTGGCACTGACTTCAAAGGAGGCCATTTGTCATCATGCAGATTTATGCTGTCACTCAAAGACATTTATATCACTTTAAGCTCCTCGGCTGTTCCTCTCTTCTTGCCTGAAAAGACCAACGCGTCATGCTAGCACTGAATGTCCCAAATGCTGTAATTAGCAGAAAGACATGCAGGAAGGAAAAAGCAGAGATTGTCTTAAATATAACATCAAACAGCAGAGTAACCCTTTATAATATATCCATGATAGGATTTTCTATGCTTGACATATTTCCTTTTAAAAACAGGATGTCAATGTGATTTTGACTGATTAATGCATCAACCAATGGCATTTGAGAGACTGGGAGCTGTATCTCCCCCTTGTCTAATCAAAGCTATCCTGACAGTAGCTCAGTACACCATCTACATATTAAGGGACTGCGTAATGGGAGTATTGTTTCATTATTATTATTTTATTTTATTTATTTATTTTTTTTATTATTATTTTTTTTTTACTGTTCTGCAGGAGATCTCACCTCCACCTTCAGTTATCAGGACCATATCCTAAATCAGTGGTTCTTATAATTGTGTCCCGGACCCTCAAGGGTTCAGGAACCATTGTCAGAGATTTGGTGTTAATAATAATAATAATAATAATAATAATAATAATAATAATAATAATATTATTATTATTATTATGGTACAACGCTAGAAAACAGCTACAAAACATATAGGTGAAAGAATTATATTTAGGGGTCCAAGCACCAAAGTCTACTTAAATAAGATGTGTCTACTTAAAACAGATAACAATTCAGGAATAAAAAGCTCCACATTTCCAAATAGTAATAACAGACAAATGTAAACATTATCCATACATACAATAATAACAAGCCCTGGGTTATAGCAAAACTTGAGCAGCTTTGGTATGCCAAGGAGGAAGCCTACAGAGGCGGGGACTGGTAATCTGACAAAGGAGCTGCTGAGAAAAGGTGAAATACCAGCTCCCTGAGCTATGATGCTGCATCAGTGTGGAGACCATGACCCCCCCCCATGCTGCAGGAAACCTGCCGGATGACCGGAATGGGTTTTACTGCAGGTTTGACACCCTAACTTCACATCGTCCAATGATATCACAACAGTTATTCAATCAGCAGCACATTCAGAATCCCCTCTCCCCTCCGATGGCAACAGACTAGCAAGACACCTGGACCAGACGGTATATAAATGTTCTGCCTGAAGGTTTGTGCAACCCAGCTGGCTCCTGTTTTCAGCCAGGTCTTCAATAGATCTCTGCAGCTGTGCATAGTCCCTTCCTAGTCCCATAGAAATCTTCCTTCTGTGAGGTAAATGACAACAGACCTGTTGCCCTTACATTTGAGGTTATGAAGAAATTTTGGAAGGTTGGTGCTGAATTATTTGAAGAACATAACAGACCACTACAGACTGCTAGACCCACTGGAGTTCCCCTTATGGCAGTTAGGCAAGTGGATGATGCTGTAAAGATCTTGTTGCATTGCATCCCTCAAAATCTTGACTCTCCAGGAACCTGTGCATGAGTCATAGATTCTGCATTTAGTTGCGTCATCTCGGACATCCTCCACACCAAGCTTGCAGTTGTGGCTCACAGGTATTATTTTTGACTGATAGGGAGCAAAATGTGAGGCTGTCCAGCACCCAATCAGTTAGCATTGATGCACGACTGTACCTCAAGGGACCCTTCTATCAAAATTCTGAAGTTTGCAAATAACAGTTGAATCATTGGTTTAATCTTTGATGGCTCTATGGAATGGTTGAAACAATCCGGAGCTGAACACACACAAAAAACTGGAGATGACAGTAGACTTCAGAAGGGAGACACACTCCCCCTCCTCCGCTTCATAGTTGATGTCTTCAGAAGACACCATCAGGGTACTGGGAGTCATTTCCAAGGACCTAAAGAGGACATCCAATGTTGATTCTATCTTATAGGAGGACTGGAACTTCTTGCATCAGCTGAGGAAATCCAACCTGCCCAAAGATCTACTGATCCAGTTTTCTTTGCTCCTCCACCACTTTCTGGTTTGGGTCGACAACAAAACAGGACAGGGACAGACTAACAAGGGACAGTTTTGACTGCGGAGAAAGTGATTGATTATTGGTGCCAACCTGCTCCCCATACGGAACCTGTACATTTTGTGGGTTAAGAATAAGGTGGAGGAGATTTATGAAGACCCCTCAAACAATGGACATAATTTATTTAACTTCTTCCCTCTCGATGATACAGAAAACTGTATGCAAAAACTGCCAAACTCAAGAATGGTAGCTTTCCATCTGCTAATAACCTCATGTACAGTTAGTACATATCCGTACAGCACAGCTCTCTCTTTAATCCAGTGCGATACAGTAACTGTAAATGCACATGCCTGTATATTTACATCTTTAGGCCCAATTAGTTCTTTTTTTTTACTTTATTCTAACCCTATTTCCTAACCCCTGCTGTTACTACATACAGTATATAAGCATATTGATTGCGAGCCATTGCACCAAAGACTAATTCCTTGTATGTTGTACATACTTTCTCAATAAAGCTAAATAATATCCATGAAATAAATCCCTACTGAAGGGACTTTTAGGATTAATTTTATAGATAAAGATTTGGCAGATGCCCTTTTCTAGAGCGACTTACATTTATCTTATTATACATACGAGCAGCTGTGGGTTGAAGGGCCCAACAGTGGCAGCTCGGTGATGTTGGGGTTTGAACCAATGACCTTCCAATCAGCAGTCCAAAGCAGTCCACTGGCCGCAAATCCTGCGTCTGCGGTGATGGAGAGCAGCAAGGTCATCACTCGGAGACATCTGATGCATCTGTGTGGTGGATTAAATTTAATCACTCATGCAGAAGCCCTGGTTATTTATGCAAACGCAAATTCTCCTTCAGCATAAGGCAACAATATGGCACTGAACCGCCTGAGCCAGTAAAACATTCCTTCAAAAAGTCACAAGGTCCACCTTCACCAAGTCACACACAAACTCCACCCTCTTGCAAAAGAATAAACTTTCAGCATTATATTTTCCAGCAAGTAATGGTTAGAAAGAAGAAGTGTGTGTGCACTAATGAATCGTGTTTACTGCTAACAAGCTGTTACTAAAGAGCACGACATGCCCCCTGGGAGTGACATAGACATTCTAGAGAGCACTTAATTAGACAAACACAAGGCTAGTTAATGATGCTTCAAATATTGCTAATATTTTCATACTGATGTCCATAACCTTTTTTATTTTTTCTGTTCTTTAAAGTTTTATAATTGTCATGGCATTCCTCTGTTTTTGTGTTTGTTTTTTTGACATTAGACTGTTTATTCTGGACTCATAGTTTCAAATTTTATCTGTCTGACTAGTTTCCTGTCAGGATGCTTAATTTGCTGTGCTTTTCTATTTAAGCTCAATGGTTCAATGGTTTCTTTATTTTTGGTATTGTTAGGTTGTTTGTTCTTTACCAGTTTACAGGTTTATATACCTATTTATATACCTTTTAGGTTTGGCTAGGTCTAGCACTTGGTTAAGTCTCAATTCAGACTTTAGCTTATGCTAATGCTAATGGCCACTAGCCCTAGTTCTCTGTATTTGGTTTGGTTTTCACATACTTATCAATAGATTGATAGATTGGCCACCTGTTCAGGGTATTCCCCACCTCATGCCCTAAGTTTCGTGCGATAGGCTCCAGGACCCACCCCGACCCTTTACAGGATAAGCGGTATAGAAGATAGAATAGAATAGAATAGAATAGAATAGTCTTTATTGTCATTGCAACAAGTACAATGAGATTTAAAGTGCCATCCCTCAATGCAAAAAAAAAAAAAACAATCTCACACACACACTCTCTCACAAAGCATACATTCCGTTATTGCATGATCCACAGTGATATATATATATAATATTTTTTTGCATAATTGCAGAAAAATGCATCAATAATTTAATCTTATTGCACATTGTTTTATCTTTTTTTTTTCTATAGCAGCATTCAGTAGACTTATTGCATACAGTTTTTATATCTACTGGTTCTAGTTTTTAATGTTCTATACCGTCAGATGGCAGTAGATCAAACAGTTGATTTCCCAGGTGTTTAGTTAGTTTAAGTCAGCGGGAACTGTGTAAGTTTTCCGAGTTGATGAGAGGGCAGCCGATGGTCTTCTGGGCAGTTGTAATGACCCTCTGCAGTGCCATCCTCTGGGCCACAGTGCAGCTGCTGTACCACACACATATGCAGTATGTCAGTATACTCTCAATGGAGCATCGATAAAAAGACACCAGCAGTCTCTGGGAGATGTTCTTCCTGAGCATTCTCAGGAAGTGTAGTCTCTGCTGGGCCTTTTTCACCATCTCAGAGGTGTTTAAGCCCCAGTTCAGATCCTCCTCAACATGTACTCCCAAAAAGCGGAAATACGGAACCCTCTCCACACAGTCCCCGCTGATGAACAGTGGTGAAATGTCCATTTTTTTCCTCCTAAAATCTATGATGACTTCCTTGGTCTTACAGGTACTGAGGAGCAGATTATTTTCTCCACACCAGGCTGTTAGCCGTTTCACCGCATCCCTGTAGGCAGACTCATCCCCCCTGAAGATGTGCTCTACTATCGTTGTGTCATCTGCAAATTTGGCAAGGGTGTTACTATGCTGGACAGGTGTACAGTAGAAAGTGTACAGGGTGTAGAGCTGGGGGCTCAAAACACAACCTTGTGGTGACCCGGTGCTGAGGCCGATGGCCGGCGATGTATGTGGGCCCACTCGCACCCTCTGACTGCGACCACACAGAAAGCTCCTAATCCATACGCAGATGGAATATGGAAGTCCCAGGTCCACTAGTTTGTCTGTCAGTTTGTGGAGGAGGATGGTATTAAACGCAGAGCTGTAATCCACAAAAAGTAGCCGCACATAGCTTCCCTGGTGCTCCAAATGGGATGTTGTTAATATGGTATCCTCTGTGGATCTGTTCGCCCTGTATGCAAACTGGTGTGTGTCAAAATTTGGAGGGAGGAATGAAATTATGTAACTCCGTACCAGCTTTTCGAAGCACTTCATCACCACAGGGGTGAGAGCAACTTGCTCGTAATCACTGAAACTGTTAATTTGTAATTTTTTAGGCAGGGGGACTATAGTCGAGGATTTTAGGCAGGGTGGAACAGTGGACTGAGACAGATTGAAAATCCTGGTGACGACTCCAGCCAGCTGGTCCACACAGTCCTTCAGCACCCTTCCAGAGATGCCATCTGGTCCTGCAGCCTTCCCGGTGTTTATGGTCCGCAGGGTACGCCTCACCTCCCACTCTTCTACTGTCCATGCTTTGTGAGTAGCATGGACAGTACATGGTCCGGTGCAAGTATGGGTGCACCTGGTTGATCTACCTCAAAACGGCCAAAGAAGTAGTTCAGCTCCTGTGCCAGCGAGGCATCACCATCAGCAACACCAATGTTGGTCTTGTAGTTGTTAAGATGCTGAATTCCCTTCCCCACCTGCTTGCTGTTGTTACTGTCCAGATGGTCCTCGATTTTCCTCCTGTACCTCAACTAAGTCTCTCTGATGCCTCTTTTTAGGTTTGCTCAGGCTGTGCTATAGATAGCCATGTCACCAGACTTGAAGGCGATGTTCTTCTCCTTCAGGGCTGCCGGACCTCCTTGTTCATCCAGGGCTTTTGGTTTGGATAGATCCGTATACGTTTGTCCACTGTGACAGTTCTGTGCAGTTCTTAATGTAACAGAGAACACTGTCCGTGAACACCTCCAGGTCTGGATCTTGAAAGACATCCCAATTCGTCCTGTCAAAACAGTCCTGTAGCTGCTGCGAGGATCCAGTAGGCCATGTTGTTACAGTCTTTGTAATTATTAGAGCAGTTTTCCTGAGGGGAGAATATGCAGGGACTAAAAGTAAGGACATGGTCTTGCCCTGTAGCCTAACTTGATGTTTGAGTAGACCTTGTCCAGTGTGTTTGCTCCCCTAGTAGCACATTTTACATGCTGGTGAAATTTGGGGGGCACTGACTTTAGGTCTGCCTGATTAAAGTCCCCTGCTACGATGTGTACAGCATCAGGATACATGCTCTGCCATCTGCTAATGCTACCATGTACATGTCCTATAGTCGAGCTAGCGTTAGCATCCGGTGGAATATAAACAGCAGTTATCATGACCACATTAAACTCTCTCTGTATGTAAATGGGCCTGCATTTAACAATCACATACTCCAGGTGTGGGGAGCAGTGGCTGTCTACAGTCACTCTGCTAGTACACCACCCGTTATTGACATAAACACAGAGACCCCCTCTGCTCTTACCGGAGTCCTTTGTTCTGTCATGACGCTGTGTTGTGTAGCCTGCTAGCTCGATAGCAGAGTCCGGGATGAGTGGATGAAGCCAGGTCTCTAGAGTAGCACTGTGCCGCTGCAACAGTGTGCGCCGCCATCTTTTTTTATTTTTATAAGAATGAGTTTTTATAAAATGAATGAATGAATGAATGAGTGAATAAACAGCTGGCCACTGCTGGCTATGATAGAAAGGCAGCAGAACACCAAGCTCTGAGACTGACTTAAAAGCTCTTACAAGTAATACCAGGAGCAGACTTAGTGTGGGTTGGGAGGCTCTAACAGAGCCTGGGGGCAGCAACAGCAGGAGTCTGTCATCTCTGGTCTTTAAACATGAGTGAGGGACTAAAAGAAAAGCTATCAGTAATGTATTGAGGATCCAGACCACTTAGCACTGGAAAAACTAAAGTCGGATTGTTCAATCTATTTTATTTTTAATTGGTAGCCAGTGAAGCAGCCAAGACAGGAGTGACATGTCAAAACAACACAACATGGTGTGTTAATGAAAAACAGCAAAGTGTAACAGTCTCTGTTCTGAAGCTGTCAGAAAAAGTTACAGCTGAACCTTCTTGCATGAAACATCTCCATATAAAAGACATTAATATATGTTTACTGTATGTGGTGCATTCGTGGTACAAGTGCCTGTAAATGAACCATTGCTATGGAAACGATGGAGTCTTAAAACGAGCGCATTAATATAAGCCTGTAATTTGCGTCTGCTTTTATAGAAAATTAATTACCACCTTCTGACCAATCACAATCCAGAACTCGACCACAGTGTGGGGGCAAATTATTTAATGACTTTTGATGGAAGTGTAAAGCTGGAATTCTTAAAAGAGTTAAAAATAATTCATATAATGATAAATCAATTAAAAATAGTTGTAATTTATAAGATTTTATATGTTGCTTATTACTTTTGATTAATTGGAAGTGTTAATTGTTGCATGAATTAAGCAGAATGTTTTCTTGAAAGACACTATTAAATTAAACACTTCAGTCAACTTTTCCGAACAGAAACAATAACTTCCATCAATATTGATCTAAAAGTATTTACACATACGAATATTGATATTACAGTGGTGCGTCTTAAACGTATTGTAAACAAAGCGAGTACTCAAAGCTGTGGTTTTAAAATCACCTCCACTGTGTAGAGCCGAAACCCTGCTCCCCTCTCCTGTTGCAAAAATCCCAGAGACCACGGGGGTTAATTAAAATCTTAATTGCTGTTATTAAATCCATCTTGCTCTCCTCTCGTTCCTGCCCGCTCACATCGCTTTGCCGAGGTTTCGTTTTTTGGCATGCGCTCTGATCCATTAACAGATGTAGATTCATTCGTCCTCCAGATGTCCGCTCTAATCGTCGCTCCAAAAAAAGTTGCACGGTTTATTCTGCAGAGACGCTCACACGTGCTCTACGCTCAGAAACTCAATTCTGCTAATCCTGATCTGGGATCGAACCAACTCTCTGAAAGCGTGTTGGAGAAGATCCAGAGTCGTCTGTCTGAATCTCCTGTTCACACATTGCTTGTTTTAGATGTTTATTTACTTTTTATTTACTGTAACATACATCATTAATTCAAGAGCTTATAAGATGAGCTCTTAACAGTAGCGGATAAGTCGCTGATGTCACTTCCTGTTTCCTGGAAAAAGGATTGTAATTAGTGTCATTATTGATTACAATTGTTTAATTGTGTGATTATAATATAATAATAGGGAACAACATATGATACGCTATGCTGCTAGAGAAAATAATCAACCACAGGATGGTGTGTTACTCCTCAATGCAAAGTAGAGTTGGATTATTTTCCTGAGTGGATCAGTTGGACCAAGGTTACTATTAATAACTATTAAGTGTTCATTTTCTATCCATTTATTGTTACATTTATGTTATGGAGAGCATATCATACAGAGGTTTATGACCAACGGCACTAAACGAAAAAGGCTACTGACACAACATTGGACTGTCCTCCCAATGTGTGTGTTTGGTGTACGAGAAGCCAAACTCCACTCGAGGTGCCGCAGTCTCACTGAGAAAGAGCCAAAGCTGTAAAACTGAGTATGTAAACAGAGTTAAATTACAGCTGGACTGTGAGATGTGCTTGGTTGGCTGTTTGGTTGTGTAAATTGACCGTTTCTTCATTACGACGCTGGAGCGCTGCACGGTTTCTTGTCTTCGGGGTCCCGATGGACTCCAGCTGCTGGCAGAAGAGCACTAAACACATTTTCCCTCCATAAGAGGCCTGAACATCACGTGCAGAATCTGTCACACTTCACTTCACATTAGGTCTGGATAATTAAGCTGGAAAAAAATAAGGAAGAAGTCAGGAGGAGTGTTAGAAACACACACAAACACATTTTATTCACTTAATAGCAATGCTTGGTCCCACTAGTCCACTTAAACTATTTACATTTTCTTGCATTTTTGTTAATTAATTGGACAAATCTGCATTTTAATGATGATTAGTGATAACCAGCGCTGGGCCAAGACATAAATCATGTACTTGAGTAAAAGTAGAGATTCCCTAGGGCAAATATTACTCAAGTAAAAGTAGAGGTCCTCCATTCACATGTGTACTTGAGTAAAAGTACAAATCTACCCAAATCTCTCTCTCTCTCTCTCTCTCTCTCTCTCTGCTTCTGATTTATTAGTTGTGTCTCAAAAGGAAAAAATGGAAGTCAAAAGGGAAGTCAATTATGCAATTACACATAATTCAAATACTGCACACACCACTGTGGTTAGGTAACGCAGCGCAGCGCCATGCAGAAATTTTGTTAAGTTAAAGATATTTGCTGTACGTTTGGGTGGAGTGAAGGTAAAATAGTATTCCCTAATAAAACATCAGGAAAAAAAATCCTGAAACATGCACTCAAGCACAGTAATGAAGTCCATTTGCTCACACCTCCGGTGATAATTAATGTGAGTAAGGCTCGTCCCTGTGGTCATCACGCAGCTGGATGTAGTCCAACTGTCATCTTTAATAAACACCCTAAAACAGCAAGGAAAGTCTCGTACAAAG
The DNA here is from genome assembly GCA_011419295.1 of Clarias macrocephalus. Classification (NCBI taxonomy): domain Eukaryota; kingdom Metazoa; phylum Chordata; class Actinopteri; order Siluriformes; family Clariidae; genus Clarias; species Clarias macrocephalus. The sequence goes on from JAAGKR010005922.1 coordinate 31,697, forward strand.
TTGTACACATTCAGGAATTCAATCAGAACAGAGAAAAGAGAAGAAGAGAACTGAGCGCTCTTAAATACGCGAGGTACCTCAGGAGAAAACAAGAGGCGAGTGTGTGAGAGTTCAGGTGAGTGCGAGCGATGTAAAAGTGCGAGGTTGTAGGGATGGATGTAAGTTGTTCACACTGTCGTCATGGAAACCAAAAGCACTCGGTAACAAGTCTAATATCAAGGAACGTTTAAGAGGTTATTTAAACACTGTGGAAGGAATAACAAAAAAAATAAAATAACAAAAAAAGTCGTGTTTATTCAGCTTCCAGAGAAACTGAGCCTTTAATCGTAACATATACATTACTACTCAGAGAAATTCTTCATTCTTCACGTATCCCAGCTTTGTTAAGAGACTGGTGTGAGAGCGCAAACTCAGCTGTTATACAGCGCCCCCTGGAGCAGACAGGGTTAAGGGCCTTGCTCAAGGGCTCGACAGCGGGAGTTTGGTAGACCTGGGGCTCGAACCATAACCTTCTGATCAATAACTCAGAGCCTTTGCACACTGAGCTACCACTGCCCTCTGTAAGTGTAAATCACTTTTTTTCCTCACACATCTGTGCTTATAAAATGATCATTATCGGCTGTAGGGGGGTTTGCCACATTCCCAGGCATTTTGTTAAAGCATGTGAAACTGTTCTGAATTGAAATTCCTGATGGTTCTTAACGTCATGCTTTAAATCAATTACAATTTCACTATGCTTTGGCTAGAAAGTGTCATGTAGGCTTCACACGTTCCTAAATTTGATTTGTGCTAAATCTTAAGTTGATCAAAAAAAAATACTATGAACGTTTTGCTGAGACTTATGATGCAGTATGATGCATTGCAGTTCAAAAGAAATCCAATCCATTCTAGCCATTCCAAAAAGTGAGAGGTCATTTTGCCGCCTCTTCTGATTTGTATCAGCTGCTCTGAACCTCCTGTAAGGTGGAAGGATTTATTGCATCTTCCTCAGTGCAGGAGTTGAAACAATTTACACACCTTTCTTTTTATTAATTTAGATTTTATTACACCAACGGTTACAGTACCTATGAACATAATCCTTGCTTGTAAATAATCTATTGATTAAAAATATATATTTTAGGTCCTAAGGTTCTTTATGTTGCATGAGTTGTTTCAAGGAAGGCCCAAGTCTAAATGACAGCAAACAGAATAAGACATTCTAGCATCTGTTGGTTAGTTTGGTCTGTCCTGATTTTTCATTCAAATTCACAATTTCTCTTAATGTTTCTCAATATACATTAATTTCAAATTTAAATGAAAGTTTTTACATTTTTATTTGTCTCACACACACACACACACACACACACACACACACACACACAGTATGACATGCAGTAAAATGTTTTTACAAGTGTCTCAACCTAAAAAATTTAATACAATGAAATAAATCCACACAAAAATACAATTAAAATTTAACTCATGAATGCATTTAAAGCTGATTTTTTTAGGAATCTTTAGAAATTGTGTGTGTAGGTGTGTGTACAAACAAAATTGTAATAAAACAAACATTTCCAGCTTTTTGTCCTTTTTGCATGTTTTTATTGGCCAGGGCTTAAAATTGTACCTTTTAATCCAAATTAGATTTTCTTCCCCAAATGTGAAGCTCCACTGTTATATAGGGGGAGTCGCGCAGCAGTGGCTCATTTACATAAAAACTGAAACAGACCGTTTGGAAAAGGAGTGAAACAGAGGGAGTTTGAGTCATGAAAAATGGATTATTTGAGTGATATTTGAGCTGGAACACACACACACACACACACACACACACACACACACACACACATTGGGGAGCTCTGAGACCTGTGTTCAAAAGAAATTAACGATTAACAAAAGAAAAGTTGAAAAATAAGAATGCAATGCAGAAGATTTTAAATGAGAATAGAATTTGGAAGTTAAAATATAACATTTATAAATATGATGCAGGGAAATGTGAATTTGTCATTCTTTATTCTTAATAGAATGGTGAATAAATATATTGAAACATTAAACTGAAAATAAATCAGTAGAAAAGAGGTTCTTTGGAGTGCTCTCTGACTTTCAGACTATAATAGTATTGAAAAGCGCACACACACACACACACACACACACACACACACACACACACACACACACACACACACACACACACACACACACACAGATTCCCAAGGGCCTTTCCCACAAGCCGTGCAATGTTTTCTGTCAGGACATTTTACCGTTTTCTGGCCACAGAAGGCCACACCGCTTTGTCACCTGAAGAAATAAGAGTCAGCCTTGATTTAGCTGATGAAAGCGGCTGTTTGTTCGTGCTCACCTTGACCGGACTGGACCCTCGACTCGGTTTTGGTCAAAGGACGCTCCGGGTTTGGGCTCCAATTCAAACCGGCGCTGCTCAATCCGATTAAAAGGAGGATGTCCGTTTTGAGCTGAGTTGATTTTTGTTGTTGTTGTTGTTGTTGTTGTTTATCTATCTTTAAATGCAGTGGCTAAAATTAAAAACCATTCTGAGTATTATTATTATTATTATTATCATTCATAATAATAATAATAATAATAATAATAATAATAATAATAATAATAATCAGCAGCAGGAGCATCATTAATGGTACACAGTTGTCACAGGATGGATCTGGTTGTGTTTCCATACAGAGAACAATAGTGCTGGTTTTAAAATAAGATCATTTCTGCTAATTTGTTTGTTTGTTTAGTCCTTTGTTTGAAAAAAGATCTATCTGCATAATGTTCAATAACTCAGCCACGCCCCCTCTCAGACACACCCCCTCTCAGACACACCTTTTTTTTTTTTGGCAGGGGGTTTTAACCCAAATATCTAAGAAAGGTCTTTAGTCATCAATTAAAGACAACTCAGCTGTACGGACATTTTGCCCCAACTGCATCATGCGTAGCCACGTTGTTTTCATTTCAGTCTTTAAACAGGGACAGAACTGGTAGTTCAGAAGACGATCCCCATTTAATGAGTTGAAATTTCATGTTTAAAGGTCGTTTTCTGCATTTTTAGAGATGTAGTTGCGGAATTAACAAGGTGCAACTTCACCTAGAACGCGACATGAGTCTTGTTTGCTCTGGAGCTTGTCTTGTCTGTAGCAATCTGCTAATTCTAATTACAAAACCGTTCAGCTGCAACCGTGACATGAGGCAGCGGGATGGTGAATAAGCGCTGTGTGTTTGTGTTTATTTTGTTGGCATAAAATGAATATCACAGGTCGCAAACACTTTCCTATGCTGCTACATGTTGCACAGCTTGTTGCTAACGTCACTTGCAGATTGTTGTGAATGAGCAGGGGAGTGGCTGCCTTGGGTGTGGTTAAGAGAGGGGGCGTGGTTCCCACCTCTGCTCCTGTGATGTGACCAGAATAGGATAAAACACTTGCTGAAAATGAATCCGAATGACACCTGGATATGAAAAATGTCCTGTTAATGTTAAAACATTAATATTAGATTTTTATACATAGATTTTATGACATTGCTCTGTTTAGCCTCTGCTAAATAAACAGTCTTGTATCCCTTTTCTACCAATTTTGGACCACTTTTCAGACAGTCAAAGCACCGCCATGTTGAAGTTTACCATTGTCGTTGTTGTATTTGCCACTAGCATTTTTTTTTTTTTTTGCCATTAGCATTGCTGGGAAAGCAGAGATGCACATGGACATGTACAGTGACGTGGTGATGTGACGCTCTTGTCCATGGAAAAACAAAGCCAAGTCTTAGGAGGTTCGCTCTTGAACCAGCTCTGACCCGGCACCAGCACCAGACATGAACTAGCACCTGGTTCACTTTAGTGGAAAATGAGTATTAGAGAACTGTTCTTTAATATGAGAGCTAGTTATGTGTAAAATTCCTGAAGCGCTACCATAATTCAGAGAGATGCTTTTATATCAGTAGTCAGGCTGCAGGATTTCATAATCCGTATTAGAAAACTTTCAAATTAGGACACAGTAGGAAGAGCACTTGGACTTTCTCTCCTGGCTGTAATTGTGACAAAGTGTGTGTGTAATAATTCTATGAGAGAGTGTTACTGCGCTGTTAACGACAGTCAGAACAGAGTTCGGTCCAGTCGACATTATTCTGCTTTCTCCAAATACCTAAAATAACTCACCTTGCCCCCGTTCTGTCTCATATAATTGTGCTCCATTGATTTATTTTCACCTTGGACACCTAGATGCGGTGCTAAATGGCAACGGGCGGATTAAACCGAATAAATATTGCGATATAAAATCATTCAAGATGTCTATTAGGAGGCGAGTCTGACTTTCAGAAGTTGGTCCCTCGCTGTGATATTTTATTGATGTAAGCAGCAGGACGGACACTGTGGCCTCCATCATAATGTCGCATTTTCAACAGAGATAAAAATCTTTAAATAGAGAAGACCAGATCCAGATACCTTTTTTTTTTTTTTTTTAATATATGACTGAAATATCTCCAAGGGATGACCAGATCAGAATATTCTGAGCAGGAAGCATATAACCGGTGGTGGACGGACATTTGAAAGACACGCCGAGGTGTTTAGTGAGCCTTGTGGTTTATTGTGCGTTTTAATCAGCGCTCTGGATAATAGCCACGAGAAAACGCTGAAGTCACACTCTGTATCTCTGCGACATGAATGAAAGGCATTCTGGGAAGAAAAAAACCCTGCATAATAATTAAAGCAGCCAACAAAAGAACTGTCCTCACTCGCTCTCCTTCCATTGGATATGAATTAAACAGTCATTCTCTATCTCATCTTTCTTTCTTTCTTTCTTCTCCTTTATCCGGCTTTCACGTCGTTGAGGACTTCATGTGAATCCCTAAGCAGAAAATTCTGCTTTTTCAGAACAAAGCATGGAGTGTGTGGCCTGTGTGGAGTAAGCAGTGCTTTTCAATCCACCTCCACAGTGACACACACACACACACACACACACACACACACACACACACACACACACACTCCTGTACCATCACGGTGATTAAAAAAAAAACAGACTTGCACACAAAAGGATACTTAAGGTAGTAGGAGGCTGGAGTGAAAACCTGAGATCCACACAGAGCAACAAGTCAACCCCTCCCAAAACGTTAGTTACGTCACACATCAAACCCCTCAATACATTATGCTGTACCCCAAACCCATCCCAATACATTACATCATGACTGAAACTTTCCTACACATTGTCATAACAGGGAGTTTTTCCCTACTGGTCCTAGCCAGGATTGGTCAGATTGTTGCTCATCAGTGTTCATCTTGTGAATGGCTTATTTGCTTATTTTATATTAGCATGGATATTCTTGGTGGGATTAATAAATAAACAAGTAAACAAAGTAAACTATAATGTTTCAACACTGTCTACACAATTACCCTTTACATGATGATACACACACACACAAATATGAGCAATCCTGAGTAAAAGTTACTGCGCCCTAACTCCTGTCGTTACAGTATGTTCCTGACAATATATTCTTTGTGCACTTTGCAAAATCATATTTCAGCTCATGTCCTGTTGTTGGGGACAGAAGCGGGAGAGGGGGCTGTTATTTATTCTCACCAGTAAATGAGATTGTCCCACAGAGCGCCCTGGGGTCTGCTGCAGTGCAGCTCAGGGGGGAAATGTGGTGCTGTGGCATAAATTAACACCTGAGTGCTGAGAGTTCGGCTCGACCGCAGGCCTGTGGGGTCTCACGGCATCTGTCCACTCTCCGGGTCTGTCCATTATCACAGGGACCAGGCACCAATTAGGCTTGTCTCTC